>WAAB01007226.1:71968-75393 GCA_013389865.1 Piaya cayana | reverse complement strand
CCAGCTGTTTGCCCAGGAGGGAGGCTGCCATCCCCCCTGCCTCCCTCAGCAGGGCCACGAAAGGCCTTCAGAACTTTTGTGAGGTGTGTACGTGTGTGTTAAAATCCTGTAAACAAGGGTTTACATGAATGCTCCGCTGGCCGCAGGCGGGGTTTGCGGGAAGCGCTGCTATCCATACTCTGCTGTCTCCAGGCTCCTTGCACTTGTGTCCAAACCCAAAGAACACCACACGGCTCTCACTTTAACGTAAAGCAGCAATAATATCCCAGGCCATGTTCTTAGAAAGTCCTTAAATAGGGTTTTACAGAAGGCAGGTTGTAGGGGGACGCGGGGGTGTGTCTAGATTGCACAGATTCCCTATTTTTGTGTGAGCTCTGGCTTTTCCTTTCTAAAATTGCACCATAGTTTCTAAACAAGGCTGGTGTGTGTGCTCATAAGGAAAAAAAATCTTCACAGAAGGGGTCGTTAGGCACTGTCAGAGGCTGCCCGGGGAGGGGGTTGAGTCACCTTCCCTGGAGGTGTTTAAGGGACGGGTGGATGAGGTGCTGAGGGACGTGGGTTAGAGATTGGTGGGAGTGGTTGGACTTGATGATCTGGTGGGTCTCTCCCAGCCTGGTGGTTCTATGATTCTGTGATTCTCTGTCAAGGTGTGTATTTTACACAAACAGCTGCAGTTCACCCCTGCAGTTTTCTGTTGGGCGGCATCCACAGCAAACCTCTCCCTCTGCTCTCAAGCTACATTACGAGGAGCAGATCCTCAGTCTCTATCAAGGTAGATCATGATTCACACCAAGTAAAGGAAGGAAATTTGGAGCTTACACAGCCTTTATTCCTTGTGGCATGGCATGTGTGCTAAGATAATGACCCTCTACCCCTGCAGATGAATTTATACATCGAGCAGTTCAATGTCTGCTGTGATGCTGCTCAGCCACGATTGTTGAGTTCTCCAGTTTGCATCTTTCATTTGGTTTTAACTTTGCTCTAGAGCTGTAACAGTGCATAAATGCTTGGGATCCCTTTTCAATTTTTACTTTTTTTTTTCCTCCCCTAAAAAACTCCAGTCATTTCCTTAGAAGATTATTTACAAGATTGAAAAAACAAATTTCTCTAATATTTGTGGGCACATTTCTGCTGCTTTCTCAGTGGTGCCTCTTTAATGACAGCGTGACTGGTTACTTTTAGAAACCCTATGAAACCCAAGTGCTCCTCAGCCTGCTGCCAAGCATTGTTCTTCGGGGTGTTTTACAAGAGGTACTTTTCTTGTTGTTTTTCATGTTAATAACGTATTATTTCTGCAGACATGTTACTACTTATTTTCCTGCCCTAAGGAAAGCGTTAGTCCGTGAACAAAACGCGTCTATTTTTAGATCAGATGTTCAATACAAACAAACCACCAGTTGCGAGGGGGGCATGCGGACACGTCTTGTGGAGGTGTAGGAGCCAGCAAGGGCTCCAAAAACCCCTGCGAGGGAGGATTTGAGTCGTGCTCCCAGGGGTTGTGCACCCATCAGGTTGTGCGCTGGCTTTCACAATGGGCTCTTGTTTAATAGAGTTTTTATTTTCTTGATTTGGCAGGCTCGCTCCCTTGATTGAATGAACTTTCAGCTAAGTTTCCGAGCAGGAGGCGGCTTATGACATAATTGCTCTATATGTTGATACATCTTTTATCATAATTGTTTTACATTGTTTTAAATAAAAGAACGAGAATAATAGAAGGTGTAGCAGAAAGTGGATTTTTTTTTTTGTTCTATTATTCGCGATGCTAAAAATACCCCAAACAAGTATCTCTTGCGAAAAAATACAGAGAGATTTAGTTTCAAAAGTGGCTAATTTATATCGGTCTATACAATGAACCAGCTAATGATCGTTAGTATGGAGGGGTGCGATGCTTTTGTACTCTTTCCCCCCCTTTTTTTATGAATAGAATTCTACAAAAAAAAAGTTCCCATTGTGTAGCCCTGCGAGTTTTGTACAACCATCTTTTATCAACAGATGGCAACCAGAACATGAAAAATAATTAAAAAATAAAATGAAAAGAAACCCAGAATGAATTAAAGTGCTTCTTTGCGTTCTGATCTGCATTTTTGGTTTAGAATTTTTATGGTGAATTGCCATATTATCTGTTATATCAGTTTACAATGAGGCTCCTATCAGACATAAAACAGATTTATAATACCATTAAAACACAATATCAAAGAATGAATAAGCAATTCAATAAAATTACAATAACACAAAGATAAAATGAAAGCCTTTTCAATAACAGTTTTATGCAAGAACATTTTGCAGATAAATATGTGTTTATAGATCTTTTAAATGCACATTTATTATACTGCTCCTAATAGAGCCACAGGGGTTAATTTTTTCTGTGTGTTGTCTTTTATAAGTGGTTCAAAAGCCAGCTGCAAAACTCTTCAATAGATTGTTTTGTATCTTTGAATTGATTTTGGTAAAGGGAGCATTTACAGCACTACAGTGCAGTTTGTACACACACGCGAGTCGATACGAGGGTGCCGCGCGTTGCAGTGTGCACTCAGACAGCCTCGTTAGAATCGAGGTGGTTCCAAGCAAAAATAGAAAAAGAGAAGGTATTTTTTCCCCCCAAAGGAATGCGTGCGTAGGTGCATTTTTATTATTGTATCCTTGCTTTAGCATCGTGTTTGGAATGGGTTCCTTTTGGATCCGGTCGGGAGTCTCAACTTGGTTCTTAGACGAGGTTCTGTGCAGAGCGTTAGACATGCTGTTTGAATAGTTTCTCGCTACAAAAGCAGAGGGAGGGGTGAGGGGAAGCGAGCTTCGGCTCGTGTTATGTTCCTATACGTGTTATGTCATGCAGCAGTCATGATGTCTGGCTCAGTGGTGTCTTAATTACGCATCCTGTTTACATCCTTTGTTTTTAATTTCGGCACGTAGTTCACCAGCCTCCTGTAATCGCTGCCGTCCCCTTCCAATATGGTCAGTGTGGCAGGAAACAGGAGACCTTGCGGAGCTGAAGCGTTGGGGAGAGCTCTTTCTCTCTCATGTGTTATTTTTAAAAATAATATGCATGATTAGTCCGCTCCCATCCATCATTCTCCTTTTAACTATTAATATCAATATACATTTATACCCTCCACATGCTCAGGCGTTAACCGAGAAACAAATCTCCCCCCAACTCTCGTGTAGATAAAATGTGTGCTCAGACATAACTGAACAGAACGTTCTTTATGGCCTCGAGATCTCGGAGAACCAGCCCGCTGAGCTGCGGTGTTTAGCAAGCACGCCGAGTAAAAACCCCTGGGTCAGCCAGCAGCTGGGGCGGGGGGGAGGCAGCCGGTTTGAGGTGTTCACTGTACACGTTCAGATACGATAGTTCGGTGCTGAAAAAGTCTGTGGTCTTGGCACTTCGGCTCCCTGGTTATTTTTTTTTTTCTCTTTGTTACGTTCAC
>WAAB01007226.1:64468-69468 GCA_013389865.1 Piaya cayana | reverse complement strand
TAAATGTAAAGCAGGATTAAAATTCTGCAGGCGCACCTTTCAGAGCTGCGCACATAATCTTGTCTGTACATTAATAACCCGGACTATATTATTATACATCTTGCCTTTTTGTTAGAATAACAGCAGTGCAGTCGGGGAGTTAGATTGACATTGATAGCTGCCTGGAGCACATGCTAGCGGGAACAGTTCTTATCTCGGTGTTACATGCCTGAGCGTCTTTGGTGCCAGCTGCAGATGAGTAGCGGTCGCGTGGCAGGAGTGGGAGAGAACCTGCAGATCAGAGATGTGTGTGTGCCCCGCGCTCCCACCTGGGTGCCCACAGAGCAACATGGGGTTGTTTAGCCTGGAGAAGAGGAGGCTGAGAGGAGACCTCATTGCTCTCTACAACTACCTGAAAGGAGGTTGTGGAGAGGAGGGAGCTGGGCTCTTCTCCCAAGTGACAGGGGACAGGATGAGAGGGAATGGCCTCAAGCTCTGCCAGGGGAGGTTTAGGCTAGAGATTAGGAGGAAGTTTTTTATGGAAAGGGTCATTAGGCATTGGAACAGGCTGCCCAGGGAGGGGGTTGAGTCCCCTTCCCTGGAGGTGTTTAAGGTGCGGGTGGATGAGGTGCTGAGGGACATGGGTTAGTGTTTGATAGGAAGGGTTGGACTCGATGATCCGATGGGTCTCTTCCAACCTGGTGATTCTGTGATTCTATGCAGAGGCAGCTGGGGAGGAAAAGAAGGCAGCCGTTCCCTTCCCATCCCGAGGCAAGCGCTGTGTTCTCTGCGTTTGGGGCCGAGCGGGGGGCCGTCGCAGAGGTAGCGGGGGGCGATAAACAGATGAGTCAGGCCTCTGCGTCCAGGTGCCGTCCTCATTTCCTAGATGCCGTGCTGCAACGCATCCAGACATTCATCAAGTTACCAAACACTCCACAACAGCAACAGAAAGTCAATGAAGGTTTATATGTCATTGCTAGTTTCCTGAGTATCCAGGGAGTGATTGACTGCGTTCCCGTTCCCACTGTGGCACCAGGAGATAATGAGATGTAGAGGAGCAGGGAGCCTTCCCCCAGCGTGAGCGTGCAGGTAGCGCCTGGTGCCAGGAACATTATTACTAATGCCCGTGCCAAATATCCTGGATCCTCGCAAAATGCTTTCATATTTCAATTCCGAGCTAGATAGTAAAATTGTGGTTGCCTAGATATGGACAGCTGCTTGGGTAAGTATGTTGTAATTTGCAGATTAAATATTTTTTATATAACTGATAATGGCTTATTAAACAGCTTACCATTTCATTAACATATATTCATTGATAGTGCAGGTGATAGCAGCTTTTCTTTGAAAAATGATTTTTTTTTTGTTTGTTTTAAGGAAACTGCCAAATTCTGGGGCAAATAAATAGAGTGCAGTCAAGTTTAGCCTGGAAAAGAGGAGGCTGAGGGGAGACCTCATTGCCCTCTACAATGACCTAAAAGGAGGTTGTAGCAAGGTGGGGATTGGTCTCTTCACCCTGGCAGTGACTGACAGAGCAAGGGGGAACGGCCTCAAGATGCACCAGGGGAGATGTAGGTTGGATATTAGGAGGAATTTATTTTCTGAAAGGATTCTCGGGCACGGGCAGAGGCTGCCCAGGGAGGTGGTTGAGTCACCATCCCCGGAGATATTTAAAAGATGAGTAGATGTCATACCTGGGGACATGGTCTAGTGGCGGACTTAGCAGGGCTGGATCGAGGGTTGGGCTCGATAATCATAGAATCATAGAACAACCAGGTTGGAAGAGACCCACTGGATCATTGAGTCCAACCATTGCTATCAAAATCATAAAGGTCTTTTCCAAACAAAACCATTCTAGAAGTCTACGAAGTACCCGGCCTGCTAGAAATTGTTGCAAGATTAATTATTTTAGCTCGTATGCATCATAGTGTATTTCAGGTGTTATCTTTGGCATCACCTTAGGTGTCACAAAGCCACTGAACAAAATCAGATGTAGCCTGAAAATGGGTTCTTGGGGGGTTTGACCGGGCTGTGAGGTGACCACGTGTTTGTGGGAGTAACGGGGAGGAGTAGGAGAGGGAGGGAATGATGCCTGTGTAGACACCCTCAGTGTTTCTTCCTGTGAAAAATAACCCTTGTATTGCAGGAGGATCACCAAATACTGTAGGAATTTTGGAGAAAGAATGAGAATCACAAGGGCATCAGCTGTAACCCTGCAGAGTGCTAAGTGAGCCAGCTGGGAGGTAACTTTGCTGATGAGGCAGGGTTTGGTGCCTGCACGCGATTCCGTGTTGATTTAACCAAAGCTGCGTCTTTAAACCAGTTTAACTCCGTGTATTTTCATAGAAACATAGTACAGCTTGCATTATGTTAAATCAAAATAGAGCATTCTCGCTCTGAAATAAGGTTGGCGCTTGCTGCAGTCGAGCTGTAATTGGTTAGAAATAAATCTTAGCTGGAGAAGCACAGATGGATGTGCAGTTCCAATCTGAGGAAATGATCCCTTTGCCTTTGAAAAGGGGGAGCAGCAAACAGAGGAAGGGAGTGACTTTGTAGAAGAGGGTTAAAGCCAGCGGTTTGTGCCTCCTTGTCCAAGGGAGGAGCCGTGAGCAGGAGCTGCCTTTGATCCACTTCTGCAGAACTGGCAGAGGGAGAAGGTACCTTTTGAGGATGCTTCTCAATCAGCTGCAGCAGGTTTTTATCTGGGATTAGACATCGTTGTGCTGCTTTGCTTTCTTTAATGTATCTGATCCGCTCTTTTCGAGGTGGTGCTTTCCCCTTTCAGCCATGCCTCTTTATATAGTTTTTAGCCTGCAGTATGTTATCACATGCCAAAAGAGAAGTCTTCATTCACCGAGGGCTGCTCTTTCCTTTAGGATCGCCGTGGTATTGCTTACAACACTTATCTGCCTTCTCAAAAGAGGGTCAGAAACCTCCATCACAGAGGAAAAAAAAATAAATCCTGTAAGTGTTTGGACCTGGCTGCCTGCTCACAAGGCAGTGGGGGGGACCTGCAGTGCAATTTTCTGTCTCTGCTGAGGGGCTTCTTCAGGGACAAGACCCTAGGAATAAGATGCTTTGTGTGATTTTTGACTCTACCCCAAAACAGATAAAGGAGAGAATACTGAGAAAAAATAAAGACTCTTTTTTTCATGTGTTTAACGTTTGTTGCTGAGTGCAGCGTGCAGTTCATCAAAGGTTCTCTCTATAAAATCAACCCACACCGTTGGCTGGTTGGAGAAGCAGGAATAGGTGAGGATCCCCCAGGTTACTCTCTAGCAGTGTTTGCTTTGTTACGTGCGTTGGCTCTGGTCTCTGCTGAGGATTTCTGAGCAGTAAAATCTCCAACAGAAGAAGTTAGTGGTCTCTGCACCTTCCCTCTTCTCACTGTGCGTCGTTAAGAAGCTAGAATTTGTAATAAAGAAGTGTGCTTGCAAGGACTGTGCTGTGTGGAAGGCTCACTTCTGTGATGCATTAGGAGAAAAACGTGCGCTCCTGCAACAGGAAAAAGGCTTCCTTGCCAAATGTACTTGGATTTTATTAAGCCCTACCATCTGCTTTCTTTGTAGCATTCTTAATTTCATCAGAAAAAAAAAAAAACCATCTAGGTGTTTTCCACGTTTAAAAAATGCCTTCCAATCCCCGTTTTTTTAATTTGTGTTCTCAGCATTCCTTTGTTGATGCTTCCTCCTGACATCCAGATCCCTTGAGTTTCTCTGCGTAGCCACGTCCAAGGAGAACCTGCCTGCTTTCAGTTGTTCTCTTTGTAGCAGCGGTGGGATCTGTCTTCGGGGAGCTGTAGGTTTGTGGCCTTCTGTTTCGAGCCGCTCCCAACTCCGATACAAGATATTTTCCCCCTTTTCCTTATTGTGAGTATTTTCTAGGACACCGGAGAGGCTCCGTTTTGTCCAGGTTGCATTTTTTTGACGAGGAGACAAAGTATGTAGCAAAGGTGGCAGGCGGCGCGCGTTTCTGTGCGAGACCACGCCGCTCTTCCTTTGTTTTTAATGCTTTTTTAATATTTTAGGGCTTGTCTACAGAGAGAGATTATATCACGTTATGGTAGGGTGGGAATTTAAAGCAGCGATTTTGAAATGAATTAAATTAATTCAGAATAAAACATTCCTGTTCTGGCACAAATTAATCATGAATAATTAATTGCAAATAATTAATGAGGAGTAACTATTCGGTATTTACAAGCCCTTAACAGTTTTAGTTCTCTCCCAGCATCCCTGGCAGAGACGTGTTTACTGGCAGTGGCGCCTCTCGCCTGTGTCACAGTGTGTCACAAGTACCAAAGGCAGGTACGTGGATTTTTGTGTCGCAGGTCCCTGTTCTCCTACTCGAGGAGGTTGACGCTCCACGTGATTTTGCTCCCTGGCCGTGTTGGTTTTGCGGAGTCGCCCCATCGCGAGCGCTTGTAAGGAATTTATGGACCAACTGCCGCATGTTGTGCAAGACGTAACGGATAATTAATCCTGTGACTGTTTCTGTGCCGCTGTGAGTGTGTCGTGGAGGTGGAGCGGGCACCAGGGTGCAGGACCTTGGGCTGTGGGGCAGTGGCGGTGCCAGCAGTGGCCGTGGCTTTTGTACTCAGAATCTTGCTGTGTAGCTCTCCCTGGTGAAGTTGGAGGTGAACGCTTGCTGGTGGATCCCTGCACGTGGGGAGGGGAGCGTCAGCCAAGAGGTTGTAAAGAGGTTCAGGCCAGCGGCCAAGCAGAGCTCTCGTTAGCTGGGTTCGGGTGTGCAGACTCACGTGGGCACCGAGGTACCGGGCCGAGCCCTTTGTAAGTGCTCTGCTCCCTCGCCTTGCTGGCGACGCGAAGGCATCGGAATGGGGCGTACGTGCCGCTCGGAAAAATACCAAAAGGCAATCCGCATCCCGATAGTTGGCGCGTTGCTCATCCTCTCCCGAACCCCCCTCTGGCTCGTGAGCTCCTGGCAGCAGAGAAGGGGCTCATACATTTCCTCTATTGTTGCTTTATTAAAGATACAATAAACTCTCTCCATGATTTTATCTGTTT
>WAAB01007226.1:39468-59468 GCA_013389865.1 Piaya cayana | reverse complement strand
GTATCATTGTGCAAGGAAAGTGGTGGAAGGGCAAAAAATTGATCCTGCAAATCATGATGGGAGCTTAGTTTCCTTCTTTTTTTCCCTCTAAGCCACAATGAGTTCTTCCTGAAAGGCAGCTCACACTTACACTTGGTTCATTTTTATGCACGCGTGCTGTTTTACACATCCTACAGGTTTGTGTTTGCTTTTTTAGTAACGCCTGCAGAAGCATGGAAAGGATCAACGTTTCATTTTCATTACGTTTCAGTTATTTCTCCGTTTTAGAGGAAGGTTTCATAAAGTATAAGATAAGACATAACTAAAATAAGTTGCTGCTGGAGGTGAAAGGCATTGTTGGTTAATGTGGCTCCTGATGAAGCAGCCGAATTGCAGGTTGCAATTAAAGACTGAGAAAAAATGTCTATAGAATCATAGAGTCACCAGGTTGGAGGAGACCCACTGGATCATGGAGTCCAATCATTGCCATCAAACACTAACCCATGTCCCTCAGCACCTCGTCCACTCGTCCCTTAAACCCCTCCAGGGAAGGTGACTCAAGAGTAAAATAGTCACGGGGCGACTTTTACAAGGGGTAAAAGGCTACAAGAATGTCCAAAGACAGATTAGTCTGAGCNTGCAATTAAAGACTGAGAAAAAATGTCTATAGAATCATAGAGTCACCAGGTTGGAGGAGACCCACTGGATCATGGAGTCCAATCATTGCCATCAAACACTAACCCATGTCCCTCAGCACCTCGTCCACCCATCCCTTAAACCCCTCCAGGGAAGGGGAATCAACAATAAAATACAGTCATGGGAGGACTTTTGCAAGGGGTAAAAGGCTACAAGAGCGGCCAAAGACGGATTAGTTTGAGTGTTTAGTTTGAGACTCCTGCAAAGCTGCTACTTGCAAATCATGGACGCATTTGGTTGGAAAAGGGCTTTGAGATCATCGAGTCCAGCCATCCCTGTCCTCTATTAAACCATCCCTGAACACCTACTCGTCTTTTAAACCCGTCCAGAGGTGGGGGTGCCACCACCTCCCTGGGCAGCCTCTGCCGCTGCTCGAGAACCCTTCCAGTGAAAAATTTTTTTCTGGGTGTCTTAATACCTGTGTGGGGTGCAGAAAGGTGGCGACTGCCATCTCACAGGTATATTTAGTTTCTGGTTCTATGATTTCAAGCGTTATGTAGCTATAATTGCATGAAATAGATCCCCCTACCTGATACCAAGATAGATATTACATCACTGCTGCTGCGACGCTCTGCTGCAAGAAGACTTTTTTAAAGGATTTCTAATGATAATGAAAATATTCTGGTAGAGCATTAAGGATTTTGCGACTGAAATGTGTTTAATGTAAATATGCTGTCAGATCCCCTTCAAGTAATTGACAAGAGGAGATGATTAGCACTGTTCTCAATAGTGTTTTTGCATAATCTTACATTTTGACAGAACTCTTCAGCGGCTTTTTTTATTGTCAGCGCTCTGCAATCAGTAATACTTTTTCCTTGACATTTACTTTGTCATTATAAATCTTGTAAGTGGTCATTTAACTTGTTCGGCGTGCGTGTAAGAATATCATTACTAACACGCTGGAGGAAAAAAAAAAAGTCTTCCCGTCGAGGAACTGTTGGGAAAGTAAACTTAAAGCCCCTTCTAAATGAAGTGGGTTGATGAGCGGCTTTCTGAACTAAATACCTGGCTGTGAGCATCGTCTTGCGCATTTCAAAGGCGATTTTAAAATCGCTTTCTTATGAACGTTTGCCTGGGAGTCATTGAATTCAACATGGTGGTTGGATTTTTTCTTTTTAATCTGGTATTTTTTTAATTTAATCCTATTGTTCAGTTATGATAATTTACATCTAACTGACCGAAATTAAACTCTTATGATCCATGAGCGTTCGTAATTATATACTGCACCTAACGTTCGTAGTCAATATAATAAACCTTCATCTTTATTGAAGCATCTCTTGTTTCTACAGCCGTTCTTTAATCTATCTCAATAGATTTCTAGTGTACGGCTCATATAGATTCGGTCGGTGACAAGGGTTAGAGTAGTCTTGTAGAACATTTACTTGTAGCTGTGAAAAGCCCACATTCATCAGAGGATTAGGTCGATCAGATTGTACCAGGATCAATGGAAGGACTGTGTGATCCCTCTTAGGCTGTAACGTGTTCACCTTCTTTGGAGAGAATTCACACACACACACACACATTTCTCTGTCTCGAAGCCATTTATCTCAGAATGTCAAATTGCAATAATTAACCATTATTGATCTTAAATTCAATTAACTTCATTAACACAGGTCATGATGAGGGTACTTGTAAGGGAAAGGCTCTTGACAAGTGTCTTCTCTTCTATGACATTGAATGTTCACCGTCGGGGCTATAAACTATTCATATCGTGCCCCGGGAACATCTTTTAAAAATGACAAGGGTTTGGTTGGTGGCTCTGAGGCGACATTTTAATCCCCTCCCCCTCACCGCCTGGTTCTCAGGGTTTTCGCAGCAAATTTTCTATTCAGGAATCAGCGAACCATTTGTTTCTAGCACATTATCTTAGAGCAAAACCCACCTATTCAAACTCCCTTCGGTTCAATAGCGAGTGCTAGATAGAGACTCGTTTACAGGAGCGTGTATTAGTATAGTTGGTGAATGAGTGAAATGAATATTCAGTGCTTCTTTTTGCTGCAAATACAAAACAATCTCCTAGAGGGAATCCTTAGAAACTCTGCTTTCCAACTCTTCTGCAGTCAATAGTTGCTTTTCTTAAACGAGGGCTGAATAAAAACTGTGAAAAGACACAAAGCTCTGTTGGCCCACAGTGAACTCCATTTTTTTGGTTTGTTTTTTTTTAATGGAGAAACTTCATTATCAGTCCAGGTTCACGGTAGCTGAAACAGTGATTGAAATCATTTTGATTCCTGCTGCACCCTTCATACAGTTGCATGGAGTTTATTGTAAGGAGGTGCTGCACCCAAACCACCTATTGAAACTCCACGATAAAGGATGAAGTGGGGATTTCAAGTCTACAAGAGCAGTGAAGGATCAGGGTGAAGGTCTTTTGGTACTGGAGTAATCATGATTGTTTACAAATATAAACCTCCTGTAGAATGACTCGCTGCAATATATTGACGCATTCTAGGTGAAAACTTGATTCTTGAAAACTTGATTTTTAAAAACTTCACAGCACAGGCTGCAGCTCCAGAGATGTGTGCTGATATCCGTGTGGTTAAACACAAATAAAACCCGGTGTTCTGGTTATATAAAACTAGTAAGAATAGGAACAGATTAGGAGCAACCAATGATGGAGGAAGAGAGCAGAATGGAAGGTGTAAGATTTTTTTGCTCTTAGTCTAAAAAAATGCGAAACTGTCATCAGAACCAGATTTCTGGGATGATTAAATGGTCATTTCGCCACTGCGTTTGCTATTCCCACTCCAGCGTACAAAGCAGGCCCTGGAAAGAGGGCAGGGCAGAAGCAGAATGCTTTGATTGCTGCATTTGAAGAAACTAAAGTTCCCTCGCAACATCTGTTTGCTCAGTGAAGGATTATAATAATTAAGAGCTATTAGAGCCACATTGAGAACTTCTAAGCTCATGCCTGCTTGTCCTGGAGTTGGCTGTGAGTCTTGTATTTGTTCGCTGATTGCCCTCTGTGCTTTTCAGCGATGAAAAGATGCCACCCAAACGCTGCTATCAAGCAGAGCTTGTGTCACTGTGTGTTTGAGTCCCAACCCATGCTGAGAATTTGGCTTGCTCTCACCACTTTGTTACTAATGATAATAATTTTTTTTAAAAATCCCAGTATTTTTGTTCTTTGGGGTGTCTGGTAAATATCTTTGTCTGCTTGAGGAAAGGGTAATTCTGTGCTTTGAAAAGTTCTACTGAGAATCCAAAACACAATACGCCTCCCTAATAAAAACTGGGGTCAAAGCGTAACACCAAGCTGTTTTCTCTGCTTATAACATTTATTTCCCTCCGTGGTATGTGCAGGCACGGAGTGGGAAACTCATTCTAACAAGTCTGTGGTACTTCATTCACACCAAGTGAGCGTCTTGGAAACCGAGGGAAAACCAGTTTTGTCTTACTTAGACTGGATCACATTTATTTGCGATGAATAATTCATACAGCAAATGTAGGTGGTTTTTTTCTGTTACTGATGCACACACTAACCATATTTCTTAAGTTTATGTGAATGTTTTCAGACTGAGGGGCTGCTTATGATTGTTTACTTCACTGGTTTGTTCCTTGGGTGGATGAGGTGCTGAGGGGCATGGTTTAGTGTTTGATAGGAATGGTTGGACTCGATGATCTGGTGGGTCTCTTCCAGCCTGGTTGTTCTATGATTCTATGAACGTTGATGGAACAGGAGCCCTAGGGCACTGAACTGCCTCGGACCAAGCAGCACTTCAGAATTCCTAGTGGCTGCTCACAGTTACTCATTTGCCTACTTGATCTAATCCTGATGGTGCTGGTGAAAGGTTGTTCGTGTGGTGACAGGGAAGGCCAAGAAAGTTTTTCTCCTTTATCAGCAGGATCAGCCAGAAATCCCAGGCTCATGCTCATAGTGGCCGTTAAAATCTCTATTCCCCCAGAGTGCAGATGGGAAAGGGGACCGATTCCTCAATATGTGATAGCAGGGATGATCCTTCTGTCCCTGCAGGAGCTTCCACATGATTCCTGTGATCCTGTGTTGCTTCTGTTATTCAGCTATGGGCACACACAGTGCAACAAGAACTGTTCCCCAGTTTTTTTACAGTTGTGGTAATTTTAGGAGTCAGTCGTGTTGTGTGTGTGTGACTGCAAATTTAGGGCAAAACCCATAAAAATCTGATTTTCCTGAACGTGCGTAGTCTCTGAGCTGTTCCTCATGTAAGGTTTCTCATAAGTGTGTTGTTTACTTCAAACTGTACAATAACGATGTCTGAAGGCAAGTTTATTTTGCGAGGAAATCTCTTTAAAAGTCTGGACTGCTTTGTTTATCATACAGGGAAGTAGCTTGGGCCTTGGGTCCCACTTCAAGATTTTTTTAATCTTCAGATTCCTTCTTGTCAAAAACTTCTTTTAGAAGGTGGCAGCTGAACTATTCCAGGGAGGCAGGTCTCAGACGTATCCTCACGCAACCCTCCCCGTGGAAGAGAACACCGCAGTGCGATAGGATCGTGCGCTCTTCCCCACGGTAGAAAGGAGCGGTGTAACGTTTCACGGGTGGATAATTCGAGCAGATTTTAGAACAACCCTGCTCAGCAGGTTGAATTCAGTTTAGGCCCCGGGCAGAGCGCGGCTTTGGAGGAGGGAGGCGTGATCCATCATGCTGCATCTCCAGCGAGGTTCTGGTAGAACAGGTGTTCCCGACGTACCTGAAGTCCTGCTCTGCGCTGGGAGCACGGAGCTCTTTGGAGGAGAGTTGTGACCATGCTGCTTCTTGCTTCAGAGACCTTTCCTGTTTTCCCCGTTGTAAAAACAAGGCTGCTGGCACTCCGCAGCTTCAGCAGTTGTTGGATCCCAGCAGCTTGGCTCGGAGGAGATTTGTAACCACAGACTCCGGGCTGTGCACAATGCGTGCACCTGTGGGTATTTCACTGGGTATTTTAGCCTTAATAATTGTTTAAGCCGAAAACTGGCAATTATTTTCAATTATACACATAGACTGTGCTCTCATAAACACACTGGGAAGAAGCAGAGGAACAGAAACACAGGCTTAAGCCATCTTCTCATGTTTTGTGTAAACAGCTGAATTATAGATATTAACCTATGGGAGTTACAGGCTCCTTTACTTGGCACTAGGCGAGTAATTTTTAACTCCTTTGGATTTCCAGGTTTGCAGCTATGAACCGTGGATAAGAATCTTCCTTCCACAGGGTTGCTGTGAAGAATTTAATGCTTGCTGAAGGTTTTGAACACCTCACTAGAGTGATGCTGTCTAGCGAAGCTGAGTTGTTCCTAAGCCATCATAGAATCATTTAGAATCATAGAATCACCAGGTTGGAAGAGACCCGCTGGATCATCGAGTCCAACCATTCCCATCAAACAATCATTTCATGCTGTGGCATCCTGGCTTTTCAGACGTGTATTTAATGAAAGAGATAATAGATGAATGTGATCTTTGCATAGGAATCTCTCATTTCACAAACATCTTGACTTTATTTGGCTTCAGAAGAATGTCTCCCTTAGCAGAATGAGTAGAACATTTCCTCTCTAAATTTGTAGGCGACCTGTGTGATGCTTTTCATATGACAGCATGAAGCGAATAGGAGACCTGAATCCTGTGCCCTCTTTTGAATGAAATAAACCCCAGGAAAAGGCTGGAATACAGTGACCTGAGGAAGAGGTGCC
Source organism: Piaya cayana (assembly GCA_013389865.1). Lineage (NCBI taxonomy): Eukaryota > Metazoa > Chordata > Aves > Cuculiformes > Coccyzidae > Piaya > Piaya cayana. The sequence continues at coordinate 53,147 of WAAB01007226.1, read as the reverse complement.
CACTGTACACTCGCTTTGTCCTGCACTTAGATCACCTGCACTTTAGTGACACAGAAACTAGTTGCTTGGTATTGTCGCTTCCCGGTGTTTTCTCCTCCGTGCAGTTCTCAACTCGGAACACTCGCAGTTGATCTGAGCTCTCTGAAGTTGCTCCAGATGTGCTGTCAGTCCAGGATGCTGGGCTAGAGCAGCTGGCTAGCTTCTTCAGGCCTGTTTCTGAGTTCCCTGGGGCAGACGGCTGCAGCATTTTCATGAAGAAGCAAACCCAAGGACGCTTTGAAGTTTCCAGTACCTAATGACAGCCACTCGTTAGATTGACTCCCCGTATCGCATCCATCCACGCTGCTTCCCAGTAACTTCGTGCTGCGCTCTTGTTGGCATGAAAAGGCTGCAGATTTACCAACATACAAAAAAAAAACCCCATGTAGTTAAACCAGCATTAATCACGCACATCACATCAAATTAACATGTTCAGAATTAATATTCTTGACCTTGCCGGTGGGCAGAATAATTAGCCTTGCGGCAGCATCGTGCTCCGGTGCGAGGACCAGCGGCTTCAGCCGCCGTGCGAGAGAAGTGCTGACCTCTCCACTTGGAAATAACATTTCTCTCCCGTAATAGACAGTCCTGCCTCTATGAAACGGAACCTTTGACCTTTCTAACAGGACTAATGTCCCTGTCAGGGTGCTGGGTAATCAGTATTGCCATGCCCTCTCGGAGACAGTGTTGTCGTTTGCCACTCGTGTAAACAGAGCTGCCCCTCCTGCCTCCCCTTCCCGCTAACGTCTCTGCCGAGCAGCCAAGTCTCACCTACAATTTCAGTTCCATGTGAATTATCAGCCAGTCTCAGGATAGAAATAGCTTATGTGGTGGGTGAAATGTTTGCCTTTCTTCCCATAAGTGGAAGGCCTGCAGAGTGGGAGTTTCCTCACAGACTCATATAACTCTTTTCTATCCCTTCATTTGCATCAGGGCTTTGACTCCATCCACCGAGCTGCTTTCCTCTCTCCTGCATTCATTAATTTTGTGAGCGAGGTTCATTGGCACAAAGTGTCTCCACGCTGCTGCTTCTCGGGTGGTTTCCCCTGGACCCCCTGTTCCCCTCTGAGTGGTCCCACCGCAGCTGGAGACCATCCAAACACTTTTCATCCATTACCTAAACACTAAAAAGACATCCCAGTTATTTATTAGGTGGCTGGTGTCTGCTTTAAAACTGTTGCTGCTCCCGAACCCTTTCTCCTGTTCCCTTCTTCAAGCATGAGGTGGGTACAGATTCATTTTTTTAACAGTTGAGAAGCCTTTTTTTTCAATACATGCTCAAAACCAGATGGTTTGGGAAATGACCCTTAGTAGTACATGATGATTTCAAACCGTGCATAAGTAAATAATAAATCTGGTTGTAATTTTTTTTAATAAAAACCTATTCGGTGAAAGCCAAAATATTTCCAAGGAACTGCATGGTTTTGATAAGCTTTTGTAGTTAAGCATTTTTTTTTTTTCATGTAAGAAGGATATTTGAATGTTTTGGTACTTTTTTCAAGCAAAGAGCTTATATACTCTTTTAAATATAACCCAGTTAGCTAATTAAAAGAAAAATCTTGGCAAAAAAACCCCCATAATTAAAACAAGACATTTTGAAAGTATCAAAATGAAATATTTGGATAGATCTGAGCCAAATATATGGTCTCAGGAAAAAAAAAAAAAAGAGAAGAACCATGCAATTAATTATTTTTTTGAGACGAGTAAAATATGGCTTTAATGCTGTGGGTCTGTGTTTCCACACAAACTCAAGACGGGGTGCGCCTGACCAAGTTACTGGTGGATGTTGCTGTGGAAGGGATGAAACCATGCAAAAAAAGAAAAAGGGATAAAACCATGGAGAGGATCTCCAGCAGTCGAGGTTTGAGCTGGTGTGTAAAGGAGCAGGGATATTTCTCTGATCTTATATAGAAGGTGTCTGTGTAGAACTGGGTGTGTGATTTTATTAGTGTATTTACAGTATTTCCCTGCAGGTGTTTAAGGCACAGGTAGACGAGGTCCTGAGGGACATGGTTTAGTGTTTGATGGGAGTGGTTGGACTCGATGATCCGGTGGGTCTCTTCCAGCCTGGTGATTCTGTGATTCTATGATATGTTAGACCGTTTCGAGCAGTGATCACAATTTATTTCCACTGGCAAAGGGATGATCCATAGCTCAGTTATGAAGGTAATTCCCCTTTCATAGAATCATAGAATCATAGAATCACGAGGTTGGAAAAGACCTATCGGATCGAGTCCAACCATTCCCACCAATCACTNACACTGACCAATCACCCTTTCCATGAATTTTTTTTCCTGATGTCCAGCCTGACCCTCCCCTGGTGGAGCTTGAGGCCATTCCCTCTCGTCCTGTCCCCTGTCCCTTGGCAGAAGAGCCCAGCTCCCTCCTCTCCACAACCTCCTCTCAGGCAGTTGTAGAGAGCAATGAGGTCTCCCCTCAGCCTCCTCTTCTCCAAGAAAATATATAAGCTTGGAAGTGAAAAAGACTCACTTACTTTGTATTGAAACAAATTGCCTTGCGCCACAGCTTACTGTTATGTTTTGATATAAAAAGTGTTAATTTCATTATTACCTAGCAGTTTAGTTAATAATTATAATAAATATTGATGAGGGAACTGTCTGTTCTCAGCCTCTCCGTGGCTGCACCTGCCGTAGGTTTCTGAATCTCTTGGATATCCTCATCTCCAGAAGCTGAGGGCCACATCACAGTGCTGATGTCCTTTCTTTCCTCAAGTGCTGTGTCACAGTGACACTGCTGCTCAAATTGCAGGTGATTTCCCAGAGGTTGTGCTGCCCTTTGAGAGGTAAACTAAAAACTTTTTTAAGAACAGTCTTTTTTTTATTCTTTTACTCTGAAATAAACCTAAAAAAACGCCCAGAACCACCCAATTTCTTTCATTTTCTTTCTTATTAACTACTTCTGCCATCAGTATTGCCTTTAAAGTTGTTTTTTTTTCCCTCAGACTTCGCTGTCAAGGCATTGAAGAGCAGTTTTACAGAAGCCCTGCTGTTTCAAACGTTTACTCTACACTTGAAAAACATCGAACCACGTTTTTTTTGGGGTTTTTTTTTTACTAAGAAAGAAACGGCTGAGTAATGATGAGCTGGAAACGGGGCTTCTTAAAGACAATCTCTACCAGGCAGTGAATCTCAGTGAGGAAATTTCCCGTTGCCTCCTGGTTTTATTCTCTGCTTTCATAGTCTCTTTGCTCTTCCTGTAGGTGCTTAACCAAACAAGAAATTTCTCTGCTACATCTCTCCTTGTCTTTCTTTTCTTGGTGGTGAAGCTGCTGCTCAGCCAGATCGTAGATCATCTCCCTCCTCGGGGCAGGGACTGGTGGGCAGGGAGGAATTAAGAGATTCCCTTGGTTGCAGGTGGGTTCCTTGCCACAAATACCTCAATCCTGTATTCTCTGCTAGTGTGGGACCCTCTCTCCTCTTCCATCCCACATGCTGGGGTTAATTTAATTAGTGGTAATTAATTTAATTATTCGCTGGTGATTTCATAGGGTTTTCTGAGGAGGAAGTGTGCTGTTTGCCTTTTGTGTAGAACCTCTGAGGGTGAAGCCTGGGGAAGCTGTGAGCTCTCCAGCTACCATCAAGCTGCCTGTGTGATGTTGCGTGTCCAGAGTCCGCAGCTCAGGTTGGTCCAGGGCTCGTTGAGTTACCTTGTGCTGCCCTGGATGAGGAATTAGAAGCTACTGGCATCAACTCCAGTTGAGGATGATCTTTTAAAGCTTACACTGAGGTATTTTGTTGATAACCCTCATCTCCTGCATAAATCTTTGGTGGGTGAAGTTGGGGTTGATGTCGTGTTCCGTCCCTCCTCTCCATCGTGCAGGGGAAAGAGCAGAAGGAGTCATTCGAGCTGTCGGTTGATCAAAGTTGTTGATCGCCAGGTTAAATTCCATGATGTTGCTTGTGCCTCGTTTCCTGCATTTCTGGATCAAAGGCTGGTGTCGCTACTTGGCTTCGCGACTTGAGCTTAGGAAGGAGAACAGCTCTAGAGGCGGCAGCTCCTGCTTAACACGCAAATACGCTTGATAGTTGGTGAAAAGGGCAGAGAAAGCATGAAAGGTAAATAGATTTACATTTAAATGAGCTGCATGCTGGAGGTTTTCCCTAATGTAAAAGTCACTCTCTAAAAAAAAATGTGAATGTGACAATACAAGTGTTCCACTCCAAACAAAATCCGTAAGGTTTCAGCAGGAAGAGAAATAAAAATGTAAAGAAAACCACGTTATTTAGTAGCTTGATTCTGTGACCCTGGTTTTTGAGCGTGGGTCCTGAGGAGCACTTTGCATGGTGTGGAGGATGGAACCCTGGGCTCTGCTGAGTGTTGTGCTGCTGGCAGTGGGTGACACACACTCACAGTAAAGCTCAGTGGATAAAAAGAGCAGGCGTGAACGAGGTCTTTCCAANCTGACACTGACCAATCACCCTTTCCATGAATTTTTTTTCCTGATGTCCAGCCTGACCCTCCCCTGGTGGAGCTTGAGGCCATTCCCTCTCGTCCTGTCCCCTGTCCCTTGGCAGAAGAGCCCAGCTCCCTCCTCTCCACAACCTCCTCTCAGGCAGTTGTAGAGAGCAATGAGGTCTCCCCTCAGCCTCCTCTTCTCCAAGAAAATATATAAGCTTGGAAGTGAAAAAGACTCACTTACTTTGTATTGAAACAAATTGCCTTGCGCCACAGCTTACTGTTATGTTTTGATATAAAAAGTGTTAATTTCATTATTACCTAGCAGTTTAGTTAATAATTATAATAAATATTGATGAGGGAACTGTCTGTTCTCAGCCTCTCCGTGGCTGCACCTGCCGTAGGTTTCTGAATCTCTTGGATATCCTCATCTGCAGAAGCTGAGGGCCACATCACAGCACTGATGTCCTTTCTTTCCTCAAGTGCTGTGTCACAGTGACACTGCTGCTCAAATTGCAGGTGATTTCCCAGAGGTTGTGCTGCCCTTTGAGAGGTAAACTAAAAACTTTTTTAAGAACAGTCTTTTTTTTATTCTTTTACTCTGAAATAAACCTAAAAAAACGCCCAGAACCACCCAATTTCTTTCATTTTCTTTCTTATTAACTACTTCTGCCATCAGTATTGCCTTTAAAGTTGTTTTTTTTTCCCTCAGACTTCGCTGTCAAGGCATTGAAGAGCAGTTTTACAGAAGCCCTGCTGGTTCAAACGTTTACTCTACACTTGAAAAACATCGAACCACGTTTTTTTTGGGGTTTTTTTTTTACTAAGAAAGAAACGGCTGAGTAATGATGAGCTGGAAACGGGGCTTCTTAAAGACAATCTCTACCAGGCAGTGAATCTCAGTGAGGAAATTTCCCGTTGCCTCCTGGTTTTATTCTCTGCTTTCATAGTCTCTTTGCTCTTCCTGTAGGTGCTTAACCAAACAAGAAATTTCTCTGCTACATCTCTCCTTGTCTTTCTTTTCTTGGTGGTGAAGCTGCTGCTCAGCCAGATCGTAGATCATCTCCCTCCTCGGGGCAGGGACTGGTGGGCAGGGAGGAATTAAGAGATTCCCTTGGTTGCAGGTGGGTTCCTTGCCACAAATACCTCAATCCTGTATTCTCTGCTAGTGTGGGACCCTCTCTCCTCTTCCATCCCACATGCTGGGGTTAATTTAATTAGTGGTAATTAATTTAATTATTCGCTGGTGATTTCATAGGGTTTTCTGAGGAGGAAGTGTGCTGTTTGCCTTTTGTGTAGAACCTCTGAGGGTGAAGCCTGGGGAAGCTGTGAGCTCTCCAGCTACCATCAAGCTGCCTGTGTGATGTTGCGTGTCCAGAGTCCGCAGCTCAGGTTGGTCCAGGGCTCGTTGAGTTACCTTATGCTGCCCTGGATAAGGAATTAGAAGCTACTGGCATCAACTCCAGTTGAGGATGAGCTTTTAAAGCTTACACTGAGGTATTTTGTTGATAACCCTCATCTCCATAAATCTTTGGTGGATGAAGTTGGGGTTGATGTCGTGTTCCGTCCCTCCTCTCCATCGTGCAGGGGAAAGAGCAGAAGGAGTCATTCGAGCTGTCGGTTGATCAAAGTTGTTGATCGCCAGGTTAAATTCCATGATGTTGCTTGTGCCTCGTTTCCTGCATTTCTGGATCAAAGGCTGGTGTCGCTACTTGGCTTCGCGACTTGAGCTTAGGAAGGAGAACAGCTCTAGAGGCGGCAGCTCCTGCTTAACACGCAAATACGCTTGATAGTTGGTGAAAAGGGCAGAGAAAGCATGAAAGGTAAATAGATTTACATTTAAATGAGCTGCATGCTGGAGGTTTTCCCTAATGTAAAAGTCACTCTCTAAAAAAAAATGTGAATGTGACAATACAAGTGTTCCAGTCCAAACAAAATCCGTAAGGTTTCAGCAGGAAGAGAAATAAAAATGTAAAGAAAACCACGTTATTTAGTAGCTTGATTCTGTGACCCTGGTTTTTGAGCGTGGGTCCTGAGGAGCACTTTGCATGGTGTGGAGGATGGAACCCTGGGCTCTGCTGAGTGTTGTGCTGCTGGCAGTGGGTGACACACACTCACAGTAAAGCTCAGTGGATAAAAAGAGCAGGCGTGAACGAGGTCTTTCCAATGCAGGCAGTGTGGCAATAAGGGAAGAATTCTTCAGTTCCACAACAGAGCCAAAGGAGTGGGAGTTTTAAAAGAAAACAGAAAGGTTTCCCCAAGGTGGGAAGGAGAAAGGGTACATTTGCTTCCAAATAATAGGATTCATGCTGTCATCTCTTCCTGCCATCCCTCATTCACATCACTGGGATACAGCGTGGCTGAGAAAGAGGTGGTTGATAGCTGCTTGTTTATATATGATCAACAATTAGTTAAATTTTTGCAGCTTTAGAGAGCAATTTGAACTTGGTTTTGGTAAAGTTTTTGGTAGAGCTCTGAAATAGGATGGAACAAATTATTAAGGTGAAAACCAATCTGTGCTACCCAGGGAAGTGGTTGAGTCCCCGTCCCTGGAGGGATTTAAAAGCTGTGTGGAGGTGATATTTTGATGGGAATGGTTGGGCTCGATGATCCGGTGGGTCTCTTCCAACTTGGTGATTCTGTGGTTCTATGATGCTTGGGANTTTTGGTAAAGTTTTTGGTAGAGCTCTGAAATAGGATGGAACAAATTATTAAGGTGAAAACCAATCTGTGCTACCCAGGGAAGTGGTTGAGTCCCCGTCCCTGGAGGGATTTAAAAGCTGTGTGGAGGTGATATTTTGATGGGAATGGTTGGACTCGATGATCCGGTGGGTCTCTCCCAACCTGGTGATTCTATGATTCTATGATGCTTGGGGACAGGGCTTACTGGTGACCTTGGCAGTGTCAGGTTAAGGGTTGGACTCAAAGATCTTAAAGGCCTTTTCTGACCTAAATGATTCTATTCTGCTCAGAGGGGAATGACAGTATTGAATGGCATCCAACCTGCAGGATTCTTTCTAGTGGGTTCATTTGCAGGACAGATCCTGATTCTTCCTCATTCCCAACATGACTGTAATATACATAGAGTAAGGATTCTTGAATTCTTCCAAAATCTTTTGAAAAAGTGTAAAATAGGACAAAAAAAAAGCACAGGTGTTTCATTAGAGTACATATATTTATTTGTAAGCTCTGGTATTCGGATCAGCATCTTTGAAACATCCTATAATAACGTTTTCTAACATAATTAGTTCAAATTATGTTCTTCCAAAGGTTAGAAATAGGACCCTTTGTTAGAAATAAGACCTCTATGGATTTTCTGCATTGAAATTATCTAATGACTGTAATGTGTTGCTCTTAGGTGATGTGTTAGTGCTTCCAAAGGGTTTCTCTGAAGATCAGATTATAACTTGACGTGCTCGGAGGAAGATCGGCTACCGTCCATCCATGTGAAAGAACAGCAGTGACTATTTCTGTATTTCCTAACTGAATGAAGAAATACTCCATGTGAAACTAAGAGCCTGATTTCATTGTTACTTTAACAGTTGTTTTGCCTCTTGTGGTTTCCCGATAACACTTAAACGCGTCTTTGCTGAAAGAAGTTTGCAAGGTTCAATTCTGCGTGGGTGAGAGCTGCTAGACTGGCCTATATTTTTCACTCTCTTAGCTTAAACAGGTCTTTTTGGGGTGTTAACTGTTATCTTCTCTGCACTGCTCCAGAGAAAGTTGGAAATCGAGCATCTTCGACCGCAGAGTCTACTGGAAATGCCCTTTTTGATGGTTGGACTCGATGGACTCATGGGTCTCTTCCAACCTGGTGATTCTATGATTCTATAATTGCATTTGTGAGAGTAAATTTGAAATCCCGCTTAATACAGAAAAGCCACGTTCTATTTTTGCTTTCTTGCCTAACTGGAATTTAACGCATTATATAAAAATAGACAATTTTGATCGGTTAATGATCTCTCTCTGTGCTTCCTAATTTTCTTACCTGAAGGGAAAAGCTTAGGTGGTCTTTGTGTGTAGAATACGCACACAGAAGCACCATGTTCAAAAAAAAAAAAGTGTTTACTGTCGGTTCCCAACGATGCTCTTCAGGAACCGTATCTTGGATTCCCATCACCAGTTGCATTACACGAGGAGGGGAAAAAGCCGGGATCCCTGTTGGGTGTCCGTGTAGCTTCTGCTGAGTAAATATTGACAAAGTAGTCTAAAGAGCAAACACTTTGACATTTGTAAGGTCCACTGGAAGGTCTTGTATATATTTATACAGCAGGAATGAGTCCCGCATACCAATTTTCTTGAACTGGCTCCTGACATGATTCTTTCTCGTTGAGAAAGGGATGTTTAAATGCGAACAGGTCATTTGTTCCGCCCCTAACGAATACCCTCAAATTTCTCTCCGCGAGTGCTTTCAAAAGGTTGCATCACCTGCTTTTACCGTCTCCTCTTCTGAAATACGCTCCTACTAATAACGCAAACTTACTTAAAACCTCATTTTTTCGATTGTTGTAACCGGGGTTTTTTTTTTTTTTTTTACTTTATAGGAATCCTTAATGTTTGTTGTACTTTATATTTATTAAAGATTGAGTCTCAAAAAACTGTAATGAGCACAAAAACGCTTGCTTAATTTAAATTGTGAATCTGTCTGTTAAGAAATGCATTAGGGGTAGGAGAAGCATAAGACATATTAATTGACAGACAGGAACTGCTGTCTCTGAGGTTGATACAAGTAATTTATTACTTTAGAAATGAATGCCACCTCCAGAATGTGCTTCATTAATTTCAAATTTAGTTTTAATTTCAAGCTGTTGCCCCTTGAGAAGAATAAGGTGGCAAATTATGTTTGAAGAGCAGATTTTTTTTTTCCTCGCTGTGAAGAAACACTAAATTTTAACTGTTTAATTTTACAAATAAGCACACTCCTTCGCTAAAACACTTAAGCGAGCGTACGATCAGCAGAAACTAACTGATGTTTTCTTCTCTTTGCACCAGCCTATGTTTCAGACGAACTAAAAGCGGCGGCGCTGGTGGAAGAAGATGTGGAACCCGATGAAAACGCAGTTGACGGGGAGCCCTCAGCCAAATACGCGTGTCCGGAGAAAGACTTCAGTAAGAACTGCCAAAGCTACCAAAACTCCCCCGCGGCTGAATTTTCTAGCCATGAAATGGACAGCGAGTCACACATCAGCGAGACGAGTGACCGCATGGCGGACTTTGAGAGCAGCTCGATTAAAAACGAGGAGGAGAGCAAGGAGGTTTCGATACCGCTGGAAGACTCTACTGTATCTGATAGTTTAGAGCAGATGAAAGCCGTGTATAATAATTTCCTCTCCAATTCCTACTGGTCCAATCTCAATTTGAACCTTCACCAGCCCATTTCCGAGAAACCCAACGGCAGCAGCAGCAGTAGCAGCAGCAGCAGCAGCAGCTGCGGGAGCGGCAGCTTCGACTGGCACCAGACTGCTATGGCTAAAACGCTGCAGCAGGTTTCTCAGAGCAGAATTCTTCCCGAGCCGAGTCTTTTTAGCACAGTTCAGTTGTACAGACAAAGCAGTAAGCTTTATGGCTCCATATTTACCGGGGCCAGTAAATTCCGCTGTAAAGACTGCAGTGCCGCCTACGATACCTTAGTAGAACTAACAGTGCACATGAACGAAACGGGACATTACCGAGATGACAACCACGAGACCGATAACAATAACCCCAAAAGGTGGTCCAAACCTCGTAAACGGTCTTTGCTTGAAATGGAAGGGAAGGAGGATGCCCAGAAAGTATTAAAGTGTATGTACTGTGGTCATTCATTCGAATCCCTTCAGGATTTGAGTGTTCACATGATCAAAACTAAACACTACCAAAAAGTGCCTCTGAAGGAGCCTGTTACACCTGTAGCAGCGAAAATTATCCCGGCTACTAGAAAGAAAGCCTCGCTGGAGCTCGAGCTGCCAAGTTCTCCGGACTCCACGGGTGGGACGCCGAAAGCAGCAATCTCGGATACCAATGACGCGCTTCAGAAGAATGCCAACCCCTACATCACACCAAATAACCGCTACGGCCACCAGAACGGGGCCAGCTACGCCTGGCACTTCGAGGCGAGGAAATCTCAGATTTTGAAGTGCATGGAGTGCGGAAGCTCCCACGACACCCTGCAGGAGCTCACAGCCCACATGATGGTGACGGGACATTTTATTAAAGTCACCAACTCCGCCATGAAAAAAGGGAAACCCATTATAGAAACCCCAGCGACACCAACGATAGCGTCCTTGGTAGATGAGAAAGTCCAGTCTGTGCCGCTAGCCGCCACCACTTTCACGTCTCCTTCCAACACGCCGTCTAGCGTTTCCCCTAAATTAAACGTCGAAATAAAAAAAGAAGTAGATAAAGAACGAGGCGTAGCTGAGGACAAAATGAAAGACAAAGAGAAGTCAAGTGAAGATGAGGAGAAGTATGATATCTCCTCAAAATACCATTACTTGACTGAAAACGACCTAGAAGAAAGCCCTAAGGGGGGGTTAGATATCTTGAAGTCTTTAGAAAACACGGTTACGTCGGCTATAAACAAAGCCCAGAATGGCACGCCGAGCTGGGGCGGCTACCCCAGCATCCATGCAGCCTATCAGCTGCCTAACATGATGAAGCTGTCGTTGGGTTCGTCTGGGAAGAACACGCCCTTAAAACCCATGTTTGGAAACAGCGAGCTAGTGTCGCCGACTAAAAACCAGCCCCTGGTGTCTCCGCCGAGCAGTCAGACCTCACCCGTGCCAAAAACGAACTTCCACGCCATGGAAGAGCTGGTGAAGAAAGTCACTGAGAAGGTGGCTAAAGTGGAGGAGAAAATGAAGGAGCCCGAAGGAAAGCTTTCTCCGATGAAGTGTGCGACGCCTTCGCCGTGCAGCAGCGAAGTCAGCGAACCCCTTAAGATGGAGCCCTCCAACGACGGCGGCTTTAAAAGCCAGCAGAGCAGCCCGGTCCCTCAGAGGGACGGTTGCAAGGACAGTCCGACTGTAGAACCCGTGGAAAACGGGAAGGAGCCCGTTAAGTCCATTGTGAGTTCTTTAAGTAGCAGCACAGCCATCATAACCGATCACCCTCCCGAACAGCCCTTTGTAAATCCATTAAGCGCCCTGCAGTCTGTCATGAATATTCACCTGGGGAAGGCCGCAAAGCCCTCTTTGCCCGCCTTGGACCCCATGAGCATGCTTTTTAAAATGAGCAACAGCTTGGCGGAGAAGGCCGCGGTGGCCACCCCGCCTCTCCAGTCCAAAAAACCGGACCACTTAGACCGTTATTTTTATCACGTCAACAATGACCAACCCATAGATTTGACGAAAGGCAAGAGTGACAAAAGCTGCTCTTTGGGTTCAGCGCTTTTGTCATCCACATCGACATCTTCTGCGTCTTCTTCATCTACAGTGACAACGGCAAAGACATCTGCAGTCGTGTCATTCATGTCAAACTCGCCGCTACGCGAGAATGCCTTGTCAGATATATCTGATATGCTGAAGAACCTGACAGAGAGTCACACATCAAAATCCTCCACACCTTCCAGCATATCCGAGAAATCTGACATTGACAGTACCACAATAGAGGAACCGGAGGAGAGCACGCCGGCTCAGAAGAGGAAGGGACGTCAGTCGAACTGGAACCCACAGCACTTGCTCATCTTGCAGGCCCAGTTTGCCGCGAGTTTGCGGCAGACGTCGGAGGGCAAATACATCATGTCAGACTTGAGCCCTCAAGAAAGAATGCACATTTCCAGGTTCACGGGACTTTCGATGACCACGATTAGCCACTGGCTAGCCAATGTGAAATACCAGCTCCGAAGGACGGGGGGAACTAAGTTCCTTAAAAATTTGGACACTGGGCACCCAGTGTTCTTTTGTAATGACTGCGCGTCGCAGATCAGAACTCCCTCGACTTACATCAGTCACCTCGAATCGCATCTGGGTTTCAGGTTAAGAGACTTGTCCAAACTGTCCAGCGAACAGATTAACAATCAGATAGCACAAGCAAAGTCACCGTCGGAAAAACTGGTGACGTCCTCTCCGGAGGAAGACATGGGGACTTCTTACCAGTGCAAACTTTGTAACAGGACTTTTGCGAGCAAGCACGCCGTTAAACTCCATCTTAGCAAAACACATGGCAAGTCACCGGAGGATCATCTCCTGTACGTTTCGGAGTTGGAGAAGCAGTAGCGTTTGCTTTCGATTAAAATAACTGTAATTTGCTTTGAGGGAAACTGTCAAAGACGCCTTAAAGCTGCTGTTTAGTTCTTGGCACATGTTCTTATTTTAACCCCGGAGCCGCTCTGGGCCGAACTGTTTTGTATAACTGTACAGTGTTTAAATAGAGGTGCATAATCAGCTGTTGTTACTGGTAAAATATGAAGGTTAAAACGCAGTGGTAAGTGTTTGGAACTTTGTGTAAATGGGATTTAGTTGCTGTGCATCCCTCTGATGCGTCGAGCTGCATGCATTAACAGACAGTTTAATTAAGCATTTATACCTAATGCCGGTGCACTCTGCTCCGCGTGACCTGAGTGTGCGGGTGTTTCTCACCCTGTAATCTTTAGCCCTCTGAGTACTTTGAAGCACTTTTGCATTCATTTGGTAAAGACGCGTGGCTGCGGGGTTTTTTTTAAACCCTTCAACCAGCTGAGTTCCGACGACGAATATGAACCTCCATTTATGCAGAGGTGGCTCACACCTTGAAATTTAAAGATATAATTTTCACATTGAAACATGGATGTATATATTGTATAGATTTCAAAATCTCGGGTGGAAAACGTGAGTGTGGTTAACGCCATTTTCTTTTTTTTCTCCAGCATTTTTAGTGGGTTTTGTACCTGATGAGCCCCAGGTATGAGCTGTACCTATATATAGTGTATATTTCATTTTTTTAGGCCTAAGGGTTATTCTTTGGACATCCAAACATTGTAAATTATATGATGAAAGATGCCGCAGATAGCGTTTATAAAGTATTCAGAAACATTATTCTTGGAGCGAAGTATGTTTTGTTTCGTTTCGCTATACAGTACATCTATATGAATAGAGGTTCACCTTTAAATTATACATATTTATTAGCGTCGCTATCATTTGTTTGTTTTTTTTCTTTTGTTAATTAAAACCGTCTGAAGAAAACAGAAGCCACGGACTGCATCCCTGGCCCGCATTCGAACTGTTTTTGCACAACGTGACTTTTAAAGGTATTTATTAGTAAAAAAAAAA
>WAAB01007226.1:12645-39438 GCA_013389865.1 Piaya cayana | reverse complement strand
AAAAGAATTAAAAAAGAAATTAAAAAGCGAAAATTCAAAACGAACTCAGTGCTCAAAGGGTTAATGCTATTTGAAAACAACAACAACAACGAAAAAGAAAAAAAAAACTTGTACTGTATTTCCTAAACATCGATGAAGCCTTTAAAAATGTTTGTACTGTAATACTTTGCTTAAAAAAAAGTTCGGAGGCGTTCTGTGATATAACCTCTTTTCCTTATTTATAAGCGCTCCCGGTTGTTATTTTCCCGTCGTCGGACGCCTTTTTCCGTTTCGATCGGGAACTTTTTTTTTTTTTTTTCCCCTTCCCTGTTTTGTTCTGCCTAATTATTCTCCCAAGATTCCATCCCGCAGCTTTATCTCGAGGCATATGAAAGGTAACCCGTGGTTACCGGCGCACTAAGCGGTTCTGTTCGTCTCCCGTTTTTGGCAGTTAATTTGCAGGAGTAACTGACAGCTGACACCGTACGAGGATCTGTGTATAAAATATTGGCATGTAAACAGCACAGACACTGTAACGCACTCTGTGCCCTGTTTTGTTGTTGACAATGAAGCACCATTATATGACTCTTCATATAACCTTTTTTTCTACGGCAGCATTAAAATTGTCTCTTTTTGCTATAATTTTGCGTTGCGTTCACAATTATGTCTGCGATGTGCTACGACTAACGAGCACATTAAAATTAAATTGTATGCTATCTGTTTATGACTGAAGCTTGAGTAGGTTTCTTCATCTGCCAGGTGCTGGCAGTCAAAAGCTGCGCATAAATCACTGGAGTTTTAGTGAACTTTAGCATTTAAAGAGCAGGGGAGCACTTATTCAAAGCCTGCATTAACGGGATTATTATTTTTTTTTACCCCTGGAAAAGATAAATGAGCGTTAAAAGTCCTTTTGAAGCATCACGTAAGGCTGACGGGGAAGCCGGTGTTTATAAGCAACGTGGGGCACGGCAGAGCAGTGCTTGGCTGTGCCGGGGGCTCGGAGCGCGGCAAGACGACGCTGCTCGCACGCGTGCCTGAGGCCGCAGGTTGCACCGGTGGGTATTTAGAATCATAGAATCACAGAGCAACCAGGTTGGAAGAGACCCACCGGATCATCGAGTCCAACCATTCCCATCAATCACTAACCCACATCCCTCAGCACCTCGTCCACCAGCACCTTAAACCCCTCCAGGGGAGGTGACTCAAGCTCTCCACCTACCCAGTCTTTCCCAGTGACACCAGTAGGAACCAGAGACCGATGACTTCAACTGCAGTGTTGAACCCAAGTCTTCTTACCGACCTTTTTGAACCCGACCTGCTGTTGCGCAGCCTNGTGACACCAGTAGGAACCAGAGACTGATGACTTCAGCTGCAGTGTTGAACCAAGTCTTCTTTTTGAACCTGACCTGCTCCCCGCAGGTAGCAAGAGGGGAAAAGGAGATGAGTAAACACGTGCCAAATAATGCAATCCATTATAGACTTTTACTATCGTTGACAGGTCATCCCATCAAACCCATTGCAAACAATCTGCATCTCTGAAGCTCCTGTATTACTCAGCAGGTAAATAATGTATTTTGCCAGTTGGGTGAAAGCCGAGGCTGGAGATGGTTCCATGAGAACCCAAAGCCACCATTGCAGCTCTTAAGAATTACGTCTCAAGTAGTAACTTGAATCTGAATGTCAAATATGCAAGTTCCTTTCTTTTTGATAAAAACCCACTGTCTTCCAGCAAGCAACTGATTTAAATCTGTGGTCTTTCCATCCTTTCACCTTTCCATCCTTACACCTTTCTCTCCTTCTGTCTTCCCTTCCATCTCTATAGTTGTGAAGGCCACTACTATGCCAGGGGAAGTGGTGGAGCCACCGTCCCTAGAGCTGTTCGAGGAGCACGTAGATGTGGCCCTTCAGGACATGTTTTTATTGGCATGATGAGGTTGGGCTGATGGTTGAACTCGATGATCTCGGAGAACTTTTCCAACCTTGATGATTCTGTGGTTCTGTGTCTTCAAATATGGAGAGGAGGGTTGTGTTTGTTCCATAGCGGACACGGCTGAGCAGACCTAGGGAGTGGGATTAAGCACTGGGGCTCTGGGTTCTTAGCTCCACTTTTGGCTCACGGTTGTATCTGGTTTGAGGGTCGTTCGTGTGTCAATGTTTATGGCCTCAGCTCAAATCCCAGCAATAAAACCACAGAGCTCTGTTTTGCTTGCTGACTCTCCCATGCCAGAAGCCTCCCTCCCTTAGCTGGGAGAGGCGGCCTGGCTGGAAGCCTCTCGGAGTGGCTCTCTTCACGCTTTGAGATAGATAATTCTCAATGTAAACACAGCCAAACTTCTACCTTTGCAGCAGAAAATTCCTCCTTTGGAAATTATAGCAGCTTAAATATAGTATTTGGTTGCAAACCAGGGATTCACGCGTAGGGAGACTGGCAGATTATTGCATATATTGTCAATCAGTTTATTTTTAAGAATCGACTTATAATAGTAATGCTGAAAGCTCTGTTATCTGGGACTTGGGAGGGTGGAAAAGCAAGAGACTGCAGCATCTTCGATTTATTCTGAGGCTGTAGATTAGAGGCTGAGCATCGCAAACACCAAATATCGCTGCGGCGGCTGCGCCCGACCAGCAAAAAGTCGATCCCTGGGCCTCGCTTATCAAGGTCTGAGAGCGCAGGGAGGGGATGCACCAGGTCAAAACTCAGGGAGCGACCGTGTCTTGTTAGGAAGCACCAGAAATGGCTCTTTAATACGCTCGAAACTCTGCAAATGAATGGCTGGTCAGGTTCTGCACATCCCAAAGTTATTAAAATAAAGTTCAGCTTGCGTTGCGGCACCTCCAGGACCGGCATACCAATGCGGCTTCACATTAGAAAGAATTTAGAGAAGCAATGAACTAGAATAATGTTCTTTCCATCCCCACGCTGATACGTGTATTGGCATGGTAACTGTTAGTGCTAACCAGATCACCACCCGGGCTGTGGTAAGAGAATATTTTTTTATTTTTTCCTATTAGACAAATACCTGAAGGTTTGGATGCAGGATTTTAGAACACGCACCCGTGTTCGGACTTTTCGCCTTGTGTTTGATATTTTATTTAGGAATATGCAGATGGGAAAAACAAGACGCCTTAAGAAAAGAGTTTAAAAATGAAATTGTGATGGGTGGGAAGAGCTTTAAATCACAGGTGTATAAAGGTGACCCCGGTCTAACCCCACCCAAGTAGTGGCTTGTTGCAGCCCCGCTGTATATCTTCCAGCCATCACATTTACGCAGTATCTTAAAATAACATTTGTGATAAATGTGCAATTTAACTAATTTATGGTGCTATGATGTGCTCAGGGCTACATGCAAGATGAAAATCTTAAATGGAGCTTGAACAGCTCACTTCACAACAAGAAATCAATATGCCACATCTTAGAGAGCTGCTCACTGGAGTCATCATTTAGCAAAAAAAAAAAAACCAACCCAAAAAAACCCTCGTGAATGTATCTTTAACTTTTAGCGAGTAAGAAATCTCTAATTAACTGGAATATGAGTTTTGAGCTGGCATAAGGAACTGTTCCCGAGACCAAGATCTTTCTAGAATCTTCGTTATATTTTATTTTTGTATTTGAATTGACAGCAAATTGTTTTAATTATTGCTTTTGTGGCGAACGCTATGCAATTTTTTATTCAAACCAAGGCGGAGAAGTGTTACCAATATGGGAATTATCTGTTGCGTTTTAATATGGCCGCGTGTCTCGCTATATAAAGCCGGAGACAGATATGACTTTGCATTTTATGACAACAACAACCGAAAAAAAAATTTGGCTCTACTTTGAGATTTAAAAAAGTCCTGGCATGGGTTGAAGGGAAGAACCTTTAATTTCGCAAGTTCTTATTTCAGCTGCAGCAGAAAAAGAAGTGAGCGTGTTGCGAGCGGAGCAGAGACAACTGGTAATAAAGCTAAATTTAGTTAATAAGTTTTGTATTTTAAAATACACCTCCAGAGAGCCTTAGATATTTTCTAGACTTATGTGTTTTCTAGAAAAACATCAAGTTATTACAATTATTTTTGCCTTCTTGGTCACTTGGTTAAAAGGCTCGGTGCTTTGCGAGGTTGGTTGTTCCCTGTGCTGCTCCATGGGGCTGGAATACAGGGAATGGCCATAAAATGAGAATTTATCAAGTGAAGTGGGGGAAAGAGAAAAAAAAAAAAAGGGTTTGAAGATTACTTGGCTTTTAAGAAGTCACTGGGTTGTCCTCTTAGCAAAGGATGAAATAGCTCTTAATCCTTGACCGGACAGTTACCATTTCAGCGGTGGAAATACAAATGCAGAAATCCTCCTGGGACGGCTAGTAAATACCTAACATCTCTAGCAAAACCCCTGGTAAATTCTCCTCTCCAGGGACTCGGAGCCAAGCGGAGCCCGGCCCTCGCCTGACCTGCTGCAGGGAAACGAGAGCGCGAGGAGCAATTACCGCGCTGCCGACACGGAATATGAAAGCGGCTCTGCTGTTTGGGGTGGGGTAGCCGTGATTTTTGTTGAGTTCCCAGTAATTAGGCTGTAATAATGAAAAGCTGGTTGGTGTTTATGATGCTGCAGCCCTCACTGAAGAGCGTTTGCGTAAGAAGTCAGGTTTTTTTAGCAGTGAAGGAAGAATCAGGCTCATTTACAGAAGGGAGCAGAATTATGTATTAATGCATTATTATACATGGCTTAAAGCGTTGGAATAATCAGTGAGGTTTCGATCTGTTTTGAGGCCTTGGTTTGGGGCAATAATTTTAACTAAAATCTCCCGTCTCCATTCCAGGAGGGTTGGGGAGCAGATCCTGGACAAGAAGGATGAAAATCTGCCTCCACGACACAGGGGGTTGGAGCTGGATGTTCTTTAAGGTCCCTTCCAACCCAAACTATTCTACGATTCTAAATGTTCAGCATGAAAAAGATGATGCTAATAGCTTTGCTAATAAGTTGGATGGGAACGGTTGGACTCAATGATCCGGTGGGTCTCTTCCAACCTGGTGATTCTACGATTCTACGATTTGTGTAGAACACACACAAACACAGCAGTGCTGTTACTTAAATCCAGGTTTTTACACCTAAAACCGCTCTTCCGCGGTATTTAGCATCCAGCTTACGTGCCGGGGTAGCAGTTTGTTTGTCTGTTTGTTTTTTTCAGCAATATATCACGGCATTTAGGTGGGACACGTTAACTTCCTCAGCAGCTGTTGCTTGGTTGCCTCCGACTTATTTATAGCTTGAAAGGCACTTCTGGTTAAATAATCTTTTAAGAGAATTAAAATCAGATAGACTTTTTTGGGATAGATGGATACGTCCAGACCGCTCGCCGAGTTCATATACATAACCGTTATTAAAATGAAAACGGGCAACTGCAAATCACAGTTACTTACGTCAGGGAGTGCAGAGACAGCATGAGGGGAAACGATTTTCAGCTGAAAGAGGGGAGATTGAGATGAGATCTTAGGATGAATTTTTTTTCCTGTGAGGCTGGGGAGGCCCTGGCCCAGGTTGCCCAGAGCAGGGGTGGCTGCCCCATCGTTGGAGGGGCTCAAGGCCGGGCTGGATGGGGCTGGGAGCCCCAAGCTTGAGCTCAAAATGGTTGCGTGACCCTTGCGTCGCTTGCTGGGTCCTCCTGGGGTCACATTGGGGTGAGGATGTGCTTTTCTTTCCCCGAACCCTTCAGCTTCGCAAATGGCNGAAGGATGAAAATCTGCCTCCACGACACAGGGGGTTGGAGCTGGATGTTCTTTAAGGTCCCTTCCAACCCAAACTATTCTACGATTCTAAATGTTCAGCATGAAAAAGATGATGCTAATAGGTTTGCTAAGAAGTTTGATAGGAATGGTTGGACTCGATGATCCGGTGGGTCTCTTCCAACCTGGTGATTCTACGATTCTACGATTTGTGTAGAACACACACAAACACAGCAGTGCTGTTACTTAAATCCAGGTTTTTACACCTAAAACCGCTCTTCCGCGGTATTTAGCATCCAGCTTACGTGCCGGGGTAGCAGTTTGTTTGTCTGTTTGTTTTTTTCAGCAATATATCACGGCATTTAGGTGGGACACGTTAACTTCCTCAGCAGCTGTTGCTTGGTTGCCTCCGACTTATTTATAGCTTGAAAGGCACTTCTGGTTAAATAATCTTTTAAGAGAATTAAAATCAGATAGACTTTTTTGGGATAGATGGATACGTCCAGACCGCTCGCCGAGTTCATATACATAACCGTTATTAAAATGAAAACAGGCAACTGCAAATCACAGTTACTTACGTCAGGGAGTGCAGAGACAGCATGAGGGGAAACGATTTTCAGCTGCAAGAGGGGAGATTGAGATGAGATCTTAGGATGAATTTTTTTTCCTGTGAGGCTGGGGAGGCCCTGGCCTAGGTTGCCCAGAGCAGGGGTGGCTGCCCCATCGCTGGAGGGGTTCAAGGCCAGGCTGGATGGGGCTGGGAGCCCCAGGCTTGAGCTCAAAATGGTTGCGTGACCCTCGCGTCGCTTGCTGGGTTCTCCAGGGGTCACACTGGGGTGAGGATGTGCATTTCTTCCCCCGAACCCTTCAACTTTGCAGATGGCGTAGTGGACTTCATAACCAAATAGTGAGTTAATTTTCTGATTCTTTACCTCTTGATGCCTGAATTAAGGACTTTGGTCACGAGGGAAATGAATTTCAAATGATTCGATGCTGTGGAAAAGCCTGTGTTAGACCCGTCAGCCCCCTTTTCCACTCGCCGTGAAGAAGACAGTCTCCATCTTTTTTTTAAATATCAAAAATACAAATGGAGGGATGGTAACTTTCAGACTTCAGTGTAAATTAACACTGAAAAATACTTCTTTATTAAGCTTCAACATATCATATTCATTCTGGCACGGTAGGAAACTGGGGACATGTTTATAGCCGTCATAATTGTGAGTTAGTGACCTTTCTAGCCAAGTGAAATGAAATTACTTGAAAATGGAATTCTTTTTAATTGGTAGGTGGCGGGGAAAGGAAGGGGATTTGCCCGAGTGATATAGAGGCTGGGAGGAACTGCGAGAAAAGCCTCGAGCCCGCGCTCGGATGGGAACCTGTGCAGAGAGGGAGAATGAGGGAGGTGTGTCAGGAAGCAGAGTCGTATTCTTGGCTTTTTTTTTTTTTGCTTCTAAACTGGAGGTACAGTCACTGCGGTTACGCCTCAGTGACCATGAAACCGAGTCGGCAGAAGCTGAAGGACTCCGCTCCTGAAAGCCTCATCAGGACTTGTCATCGCTCTAATGAATATCATTTAAATTGCTTTGTATATTGGTGGAGTTTGGATGTCGATTTAATTTGTGCATGTGTTTGAGTTCTTCTGCTTGGCTAGGCTAACAGAGAGCAACAGCCTAATGAAAAGTGAGTTGGTGACAGCGTGATGAGCCCCAACCCAATCAAATGTGTTTGAAGGGCTGTCTTGACAGGGATCTTAAAAGTAGATCTAGAAAAGAGGAGTAGAGCTTCAGCTCAGTACAATTGTTTCAGGCTGAGATTGCTGCTTTTTGTGCCTCTGAATGGCTGAAAATGTTCTGCGTGCGCTCTGGTTTGTGATACAACGTGAATTCATCACGGGTTTGTGTTCAGAGGAGCCCAGAAGAATGGGCTCTTCTTATTAAATGTCTCTGGAAATTACTGCAGTTAATCCACCGCTTTAAAAAAAAGTAATTATTGGGGCACACCGGTGATTGGGAAGCAAGAAACGGCTTCTCCAGGACTTGTAGTGTGCGTCACCATCTCTGATGCTGTGTCGAACGGGGAAAATAGGAAGAAGAGCAGCAGATTAACACTGGAGGGCAGGGGCTGGGCGGCCATGGGCAGTCGGTTGACTTCTCTGCATTAATTCCCATTTACTCTGCCGGGAAGCCGAGCATGCGGTGCCGCGGAGAAGGGCAGGGAGGATGGAAGAATTCTGCAAAATGCCTTTCGGTGCTCTCAGGGTGATGCTCTGGGGACACGAAAACCAGACTGGCAACGATTCGTCTGGGGAATTCCTCCCTGGGGATTGCTGGAAGTAGGTAAAATAGCCACACCAGCCCGATAAGTTATACTAATTCTTCCAGTCTCTAATAAAATGTGACTTTTTTGCCTCTTACATCTGTGTTTGGAAGCAGGGTCTGGTCCATTTCCATCTCTGCTCTTAGAGACTAGCACTTCTCTGTCATCTGTCATTGTTTGATAGGAACGGTTGGACTCGATGATCTGGTGGGTCTCTTCCAACCTGGTGATTCTGTGATTCTATGATCTAAGGCTGCGAGCTTGTACTGGACAGCACTGCAAAATGGACACTGGGGTCCCAAGGATTAAAAGAAAACAGCCATTTTTTAAAGTTCCACTTGAAAACCCAACAAAAACAACCACAGGAGATCACGGGAGGGGAAAAATGGGTTACAAGAAAAATCTAGAGTCCCGATGCTCTTCTCCAAGATGAGATGATGAATAGTTCAGATAAATTGTTCGGCGCCGGTTCATGCAAACGGACCCTCTATAATTCTGCCAAAGCCGGCGAGATCAATGCGCTCTGCGGAGAGATTGTGGCACTGGCCACTCAAAAGAAAGCACCTAAGGGCAGCTGTAACTTATGCTGATTTCATACCCCCCGTGATTTCCAAATATATGAGATTCTCCAGCTCCCTCCCATCCCAAGCCATCAATAACCCTCAGGAGATACTTGCTACGCTTTTGGGAAGAAACATGACCCTTTCCTTCTTCATTAGCCCAGGTTTTGTAAATGATACACACTTATTTTTTATACGATAGGTGTTTTAATACAACCCTCCCCACCGGACAGACTGGTTACCATCAATAATTTGAATGACGGCGCTTCACTATACCTCTTAATTTCAACATAACATTCAGACGGTGCTCAAAAACACCCCCCAAAAAATGAGAAAAAGGAAATACGTGATAGAAAATGTACGTGAGTCTTTAGCAAGAAACTATGGGATTGAAAAAAGAAAAAAAAAGCACAAATTCAGAACATGTGTTTGAGTATTTAACGTTAAAAATATAAATTAGGGCATTGGAGGAGCACAAAGCACCCACTTGTACTTCCTTAATGGGGCTTTTATTAAAGGCTCTAGAAGAGGTTCGAAGGGGAAGGGAGATCAAACCAGCGCTCTTGTCAGCCGGGGTTCGATCAGCAGCTTCTCGGGGAGCGCTGAGCAGCAGGCAAACCCACACCGACCCACAGGTGCAGGCACATGATATTGTAAACAGCCCTAATCCCACAGAAACACTCCCGGCACATGTAATACTCCCTCGTAGCCTTGTTCCTGCACTCTGAAAGCTGCTTTAACCCCTCTCCTGCTGGACGCGGACCAGAGCTTTGCGCCCTCCTCTCTTTGTGGGCAGCGTGCTCTGCAACCCCTTTTTCCTCCTTGTTCCCCTCTAGGCCATTTGCTGAGTTCTACAAACCTGCTCAAGCCTCTCTCCTCAGGGGTTGTACAGCGGATGATAAATGCTATAAACCCACCAGAGAAGCCAGCAGAGGTTCCTCTTCGCTCCGCAGGGCTGTCCCCAGGANCGTGGTGAGGGGCCCACAACTGAACAATCACTGAAACTAAATCACTGAAAAACAAAACAAAAAAAAAATCACAGAACAAAAATCACTGAAAGTGATTTAGCACTTTGCCCTGTCCTAGAGGAGGTTTTCCAGTGAGCTGAGCTGCTCCTTGGTCCTTTACACATTTTCTTTCTGAACCCAGGTAGTAAACGTTCCCAGTACAGCTTGAACCAGCCCCCACAAGCTCACCTGCCCGGGAAGCCCCACCCACCACCTCTCACCTGCGGGTCATCAGCTGATGGAGAGCCTGGTCCTCCCAGCTGGCAGCAATTGAGGTGATTAATGAGTTATATAAGAGCTGAGAAGGGGCTTGGAGACCCTCCTTTACTCCTCTGGGGTGAGTGAGGTGTGCATCTAGCTTCACCAGCTCCTGGTTTTCACTGCTGGTTTCTCTTCTGGGACTTCACCATCTTCAGTGAAGAAGGTAAGTGTGAGAAATTTGATTCACAGACCCATCAGAGAATTTTTGTCTTTATTTTAGTGCTGAACTGAAACAGATTCCCTCTCCCACTACCATTTTCTGTCGGTTGGTTCCCTTCTCTTGAAATTACTAAGTTTTTGGGGGTTTTGAGACGTGGAGAGAAAACAAAATGAGGTTTTAATAGAATTTTAACCCGGCTCAGCTGTGCTTTCTTGTACATTTAAGTTATACAGTATGGCTGTCTATACACCAGCTCATGGAAGAAGCTTTTTTTATTTCTTGTTGCTGCTTTCTTGCTGTTAAGATGAAGTATTTGGTTGACGTGGCGAGCAGGTGGCGTGACACTAAGTTTATGTGGCAGTATATATGTGATACCGTTCTCTTTAAGGAAGCTTGTGCGCTATTTCTCATTGTTGAGCTAAAGGTCAGGGCGTCAGGTGGCTTCTGCAGCAAGAAACCGTCCTGCAAGCTGCAAAACTTCTGCTGGAGTTGGCGGCATTAAGAAAGACGGAGGCAAATTGGAGAGGATCTCGAGGAGATCAAGGAGAACGATTAGAGGTTTTTGCAATCGTGACCTATGAGGGAAAGTTAAGAGTTGGATTTGTTTAGTCTAGAAACAAGAAGCCTGAGTAGGGACATAACAACCTTCAGTTGTTATAAGATGGATGCTGATCAAATGCTCTCGATGCCCACCAAGGGCAGGACAGACGTTCATCAGCCCGGCTTGCAGCAAGGGGCACGGAGATTAGATTATTGCAGGGAACACAACTCTAACTGCCGGTTAAGAGAGGAGCAGCTTGCAGAGGAGGAGCGCAGTCCCCATCGCTGCCCCTCGTGATGAGCTGACGTGGGTGTTCTTGACCTACTTGTGCCGCGGCGTAACCAGGAGTTGAACTCTGAAGGCTCCTGCGACCTGTAATCCTGTCCGAACGTCCCTGCTACGCGAGGCTATTGCAGGGACTACATTTCTGATCAGTTGCGCTCGCTTTCCTGCTGTATTTTGATGATTATTTTAATTTTAACTGTATTGATAGAGATTTTTTTGGTGCTTTTGTCAACAGTTCAGTTCATCAGGCTTCTCTCGACTGCATAGGAAGATAAACCATCCCTCTCCCTTTTAGCAAAGGGAGGGACCCACAGGGCTCGGCATCATTTTCACCTTTGCTAAGTGTTTCCAACAGGTGATGACTTATTTATTTATTATTATTTATTCCTTGCTTTATGATTCTGTGATTTACCTGCGACTGCCCTCTGTGCTCAGGTGAGGCTGCCCTCCTGCAGCACTGGTAGGTTGAGTTACTTTAGACAACACTAAAATCATTTATTTTGGCTGGAAAAGGCATTTTCTACATCAGTCACACAACTAAGCTGCTTCCAACTGGAGAAGGGGACCTTTCACTCTCTTTCCACCAGCAGCACAAACCTTTGCAGTGTTTCAGTGCAGAATTTGGGTTTCTCAAACGAGCTCCATCGTAATACCCACGTCGTGCAGCTAAGCCAGCACCATTTAGAGATTTTAGAGGTTTAGATTTTAGAGATTTTGGAGATTTTGATTGAGAGATTGGTGGGAATGGTTGGACTTGATGATCCGGTGGGTCTCTTCCAACCTGGTGATTCCGTGATTCTATGATTTAACCCTGTCTGCTGTACCACGTATCCTGCAGTGCTGCTGGAGTCCTAGTTACTCCTCGGGGAAGCCTGTTAGAGCATCATAATCCCACGTATCAGTAATAGTGTTTCAGAGACTCCTAAGAATATTAATAATCACAGAATCATAGAATTGGAAGAGACCCCCCCAGATCATTGAGTCCAACTATCCCTATCAGACACTAACCCATGTCCCTCAACACCTCGTGCCTTAAACCCCTCCAGGGAAGGTGACCTTAATAAATTTTAAACAAATACAGAACATTAACATTTGAGCCCCTTTACTAGATTTTACGGTAATTTAGCCCTCACTGCTTTATTTTCAGCCAGAGCTCAGTGTTTCATAGGGTTTCTTGGGGCACAGATGTTGGCAGCAGGGTTTAAGTGCTGAAACGACTGCCTAAGCCTGCTGGAGGAGTCCTGGGGGCTCCAGGATGTCTGCAGGGAATGGCCATGTGGGGCTCAGCACCCATGGGGGGTCCCTGCTCTGCTGGAGAGGGCTTGAAATCCAGGTGAGGCACCGCTGCCTCTTGGGAGCATCGGAGAGTTTCAGATCCAGCACCTAGTTCTAACCCCTTGGCACGCAGGGTGCTTCCAGCGCTGTGAATTTTTGCCTTGATCGTCCTTGATGGACGATATATTCCAGTCGTTGCCCTTGACTTCAGGCTCGTTCCGTGAGGAAATACCTCCATCTGCTTCTCATACACATTTTTAGAGTATTTAGGATGTTCTGCTTTTAACAGGCCTTGGCCGGGGAACTTGTGAATAGTTTGCGGCGTGTTTGAAAAATCAGGAGGGATGTCTCGGGCTGCTTTTTTTTTTTCCTCAAATGTGTAGGATTTTTTAATATCCTGAAATATTCCATGTCTTTTTTGCCTCCTCCCCATGTAATAAGGGGCCTGCAAAGGGTACCCTCAGCAGAGCCCCCTCACCAGTGTGCAAAGCCAGGCTCAAACTGGTATTTGATGGTGTTAATGGTTGCGTGCAGGTACCTCTTAATCACAGCCCAGTGAGGAGCCTGTTGGTTCCCTACAAGGAAGGGAAAGACCAAGGAATGGGGAAGGAGACTCTTAGACTCTAATTTTGTGCATTCCTAGATATGTCTTATAAAAAAAACACAAGCAATTTTTCTTTTTTTCTAAAGAGATCGTGTTCTAGCACTAAAAGCCGTAACGCAAAATAATAGGGGTTGCAGGAAATTAAATTTATTTAGTTCCTTTCTCTCTCGCATTACGTATCGGGACCCTCCTGCCACGAACCAACCTGCTGTTAAATCCATCAAAACTGATCGATGTTCAGCTATTCGTTTTATGTATATTAATTTGAGCAGAGCGTTTATTTGGCTTAAATTTTATTTTCGGTGGCGGAACGTGCGTTCCGAGCGCGGGCGCAGATGATTTGCCTGGGATTTAGTTGGGAGGAATGAGGAATGTTAGTTTACAAAGATAATAACCGAGCCGTTAAAGCCAACAACCCCTTTTAAAGCAAACATACCATTAAAATATAGGAAGGGTTTATAGCGTAAATAAAATTGAGGATATGGATTATTTAAAGATAAAAACTTTTAGGGGTAGCTGTGGCAAAGTTGACTAAAAATGTGTTTAATTGCACCACTTTTGAAGTTCGCTTTGGGAAATAAAAAAATGCAAATAAAGGATGATCGTTCATGGAAGTGGGGCGGGGGGCACAGCTACAGAGGGAGGTGTTAAGAATGCATTTTACTTATGGAGATTTATAATAGTGATTTGACTTCTGTTTTCTAACCTGAATCAGATTTCAGGGGTGAAAAAAAAACTGTGCCTGAGCTCATAAGAGGTGGAATTTGTCTTGCTCGTGAATCCGTACAGTGGAAAGGGAAGCAAGACATTTGCTTCTAGATGGTTCTCCTTGTCTGACTGACAGATACAATAATTCCCTCTATTAGCCGGATCCATTGTCTTTATTTTGCGGAGAAGTACTGTATGGCTGAGGTAACTTCCACGGCTGGTGCATATTTTAAGGGTTATTTGGCAACACGAGTAAAGCTAAAAGTAGCCTCTTAATCTAATTAATTGACATTTCTGAATCTTGCTTTCACAACAACACATGGTTTCATGTTCTGGGTTTTAGCACTTGTCAAGCTTTTTTGGAGAATGTTTTGGTCAGAATGACAAGATAATTTGTGACTGAGGCTGGGAGCTAGAGGAGTGTTTAAGGCTATAATGATTTATTATCATCACGCAGTAACAAAATTTACAAAGCGCTTTCATCAGAATTTCTCAAATAAGTTCGCCACCGTGGTAGAAGCGCGCGGGGAGGGGGCTCTTCCTCCATAAACACCGGCACAACTTATTTGTAATAATTACGACGTTAAATTTATTCGGGAGCCTTTCTTGACAGACTTAGCAGTGTGAGTAGAAAGACAAGAGAGGTGAGAGGATTGTAGCAACCAAGGAGGTGAAACTCAGCCTTTTCTTTAAACAAATACTCTGTGACTAAGCTAAAAATAATTAATGTGCCCTCGACGCAATAAATAACGCCTACCTAGCCACGTTAAACAATTGATGCGAAGGGCTTGGCAGGAGGGACTGGAAACAGCCACGCTGGAAAAAACTTTAAACCGATGAGTGTCTGTGCTTTTGATGTTCAAGAATGATGCCAAGCTGCTTTCTTAAAGGACAAAATAGGTGATGTTCGTGAGTGGCACCGCGTTAACAGGCTGGTATTTGCGGGCTTTGAGGCCGCTGCTATAAAAAGCAATAACGTAACGACGCTAATTTTGACTTCATCTTGATCCTCCGCTGAGCGAGTGAAGGGTGCCAGACTTCCAGACAAAATGTCTGACTCTGACTGCGAGGCGTTTCCACTTCTTCGCCGCGTTCCTATAATTCACTCATTATGTAATTAAATACCTTGAAACCCTCGGCATCGGTTGGTTTAGACAAAGTTGGGACAGTTATTTGACTTCGGAGGCTGGGAATAGAAGACGTTTCTCCAGCGCCCTAAAGTGATTTGGAGGCTGTTTTGACTACCCAGCACATCACTTTCCAGAGCAATCTCTCTCTCTCTTTATTTTTTTAAAGATGCAGCTGTAGCTCATCGAGGGGCGAGGTGAGGGAGTTAATGTGTTTGGCAGCGACTGTGTACGCGGCGCTGTTTGGTAATAACAAGGACGTGGCACCTCCACAGCAAAGCCCTTTGTCTCAAAGGATCACGGAGTTATTTCTCGCAGAAATTAACTTTAATTATTGTATGTATTTATAAGGCTGGGTGCCCTTTCCAAGAGCGAGCATGCAGGGAACGAACGGCAGGCAACTTTCGAGCTGGCACGGGGAGTGACCCCTTGTGTTCCAGGGGTTTTAGTTTTTTAATTCCTTTTCACAGAACTAGCCAGGCACTTGCATTTAGCGAGCTGGAATGTAAGATGATGTCTCGCATCTCCCCCGAGAGCTTGCCAGATTCAGGCCCTGATGGATTTCTGGCAAGTGTCGGTTCCGGAGCTGAGGACCCACCGCGGAGAATATCTATTTATTTAAGCTATTTTTAGCGTTTCTGAAGAACTCCTCACTGTATTATCTCAGCATGTCACAGAAATTAAAGGTACGCCATGAATTTAATGTATCCCACCAGCGTCCTGCGCTGCTTGCCAGAAATCCCTGCAGGGATTCCAGAGGGAGTTCATGGGAGCGGCGGCTCAGGGTGGTTGTGGCTGGGGACAAAGGTACCTTGTCCAATTGTCCATATGATCCAAAGTTAGAAGGTGCCTGGGTCTGTTCTCCACCAGCCGAACTCCCTGAGTGGTTCAGCAATCGCCTCAAACCGGAGCTCATTGTCATTGCTGAGCCTGTTAACTTCACGTACGTTAAACAGTTCTGGGTGGACGATGAATAGATGCAATTTTCTAGTGGATGAGTGAGGGTGAGACCCAGGCTGGTAAACTGCATTGTGAATTTGGCTGCGGAGTGGGGGTTGCTCCATCCTTGGGTGGGGAGATAATCTTTTCCGCTTAATCTTGAGTTCTACCACAAATGGAGAAAATAACGTGCCTCCATCCATGCTCAAAAAGAAGCAAGTAGGCGATTGAAACCCCTCTGTGGTGCAGTCTGTAGGTATTGTGGTTGTGCTGTGTGTGTCTCAAGGAGGTTTCAAGTTGATGTTGAAAGAAATACGGGTCGATGTGGGATTTGTGACACTTCTTCACTGAAAAAAACTTATACAGCCACATAAATGGTGCTGTTAAGTTATTTAGCAGTAGTTACCGCTTACAAAGCTGTCTCCTATGTTTCTCTGCTCCCATTAAAGCCAACAGGGTATATTCATGGAATAACCAGGTTGGAAGAGACTCACTGGATCATTGAGTCCAACCATTTGGATTAAGATGTGAAAGCAGAGGGTTGGTCTGAGGGTCAGTGAGTTTGTTTGTCACCAGGAGGCAACTGAACCTCACCCCTTCCCCTCTGCGCCCCAAACCAGTTGATGCAAAGACCACAAGCCAAGCTGGGGCTGTAATGTAATCGCTGGGGTTGGCATCGAGCTACCTTCCCAGTGATTTTTCCCAGAAAGGAAGTTCAGAGACTAGGTCATAATTGGTAGGCTCATTAGTATTAAATTATCTGGGTTTTATTAGGGGCCAGACATTCACTTGTTTAAATGTAGCTGGCGTTTTAATGCCTCTCTAAGGGAATGTAATACGTACGGCAGAGGCAATACGCGCCGACTTTTATTGGGGCAGACCAAGCCCACAGGTGACTGGGGCACCTGCTGGTGTCGGTGTCCAAGTCTTTGTGCAGCGGGTTAGTTCTGGTGGTTTAGTAGAATAGGAGAAATGAGACAACACCCTTTGGTTTATCTCTCCTCTCCCCTCCTTCATTGCTTTTGTCTGTGAAGCACTGGGAGCCTTTTGCAGGAATCAATGGGGTTTGTGTGTGTCCTCTCAGGTAAGGAGGACAATAACAGCAATAACTATTTATAGGGGATACACTAAGATTTTAGCAAAGTTTGGTGTCATTTCAGATTGACCGTGTCCCTCAGGATACAGCTGCTTCTGCTCCCAGAAAACTGAATTACAGCAAGGTAGAACACAGAGCAGACAACAAGAAATGCATGTTTAAAGGAACTTGTGGCTCTATGGGATCTTAAACAATTATTACATGTTAATTTTAACATAAGCATATGCTTCCTATACCAAAAAAAGCCTTTTGTGTCCCACATCCTTAGTAAAATATATCAGCTCTTAATATGAGCTAAATGACTACATGAGCCAGTGGCACCTGTTGTTTTTATTAAGATGCAGTGATCATGAATAAATAAATCCTTTGCCAATGACTGATCTGTGTTTCTTTCCAAAGTTTTAGTGGTTTTTTTTTCCTGAGGCTTTTAATCGGTGTGTTTGGCTTAATATTGGGTGTTTTGTGGTGAGTCAAAATTACTGTTTCTTTAAGCAACTTATTTATCTGTTCAAAAACGTGGAGCGTTTGACAGGGTGTATTTAAAGTCAAAAAGTCTAGAGGTGGAAACAAACCACTCCATAGAGGATTCCCAGGAATTGCAAGATATGTTGTGTGCCTCAGGCTGATCCAATCACATGAGGATTAGCTGGAGAGTTGTGGTTTGGTTAACTAACTTGCTGGGTGATACAGTAAAAGAGTCTCTTGGAGTGTAATTAAATAAGTTTGTATTCAAGGGACAATTGTAAGTTACCCAGATCATCACAGACAATGACAAAAATAGGCTGATGAAAACCCTTATTAACGGTGACGCTGCTCTGTGTTCATGGGGTTTGTCTGGGGAATTTGACAGGACCTGGTCCTGTTTGTTAAAGATCTCCCAACAGATTTTATGAGATTCATATAAAAGATGACTACATCTGAAAAGCAAATAGGCCAGAACTTTTAACCGATGCTAGTGTGGCTGTTAATCATCTATCAGTCAAATATGATGTGGATTCACACCTTTATTGGATATAATAAAAGCTATATGATAACACAAGGGTAAGAACTTTGTTATTACCTGGAGGAGGTGTCTGAGCATAATTGCAGTTCCTTAAATACCTTTTAAGGAGAGATTTGTTGGCTTTGAGAGGTGGTTCCAAGACTCTTGGTCTTGTATGAAGGAGGCGAACAGGCAGTAACAAAGAGCAAATGGTAGGGATGGAAAGAAAAAGGTTGTTTTCTGATAGATGGAGTGCAGCAAACTTTGTTGGGGTAGGGAAGAGAGGGTAGAAAGCACATTTAGAGCTTCCTGCTCCACACAGCCCCTGTCACCAGGGCTCAGATCCAGTGTGTGTGTTCCTGCTGCTGAAGAACCTCTGGAACCATCAGGTTGGAAGAGACCCACTAGATCAAGTCCAACTATTCCTATCAAGGAATAATGCCCCCGTGATTCTAGTCCAGAAGGTCTGCAGCCACACAGAGTGGTGGAATGTGGTTAGAAGACTGAGAAAATATGTGGAGCAGGCTGTAAGGCTGTTAATAGTTCTGTCTGCATGGTTTATTAAAATTTGCATCATCTTCCATCTTATCTGAAACAAACGGTACAGGCAGCTGCACGGCTCCCTCAGCTTTTTCTTGCTGTGACTCACTCGAGGAAGAGTTGCAGACCTTGCAGGGTCAGCAACAGCATCTTTGTGCAGCTGTATAAAGCCTGGATTCTGTAAACTGCCACCCATGGAGCCTTTCTGGGACGTCATCTGGGATGAGAGCGAGGGAAAGGCTCTGGGTTTGTCCAACTCTACCTGTTTGCAGGGCTTTTCCCAAGTTCCTCTGCTGGGGATTATGGCATTTCCATGCTGATGGCTCGCATCAAGTGTAAGGAGGATAATTATACTCACTCAATGAGTCTGGGTCAAGGTGACAGTGTTCCAGGGCTACAGAAGCCCTCAGTAGGAGAATTTCTGACTGTAAGGCCTCCCTCTGTGTTTAACCTCTTGCTAAAGGGATTGCTCAGAGTTTGGGCTACTGTGTCAGGAGTTAGATCACTTATATTTTGATAAGAATGGTTGGACTCGATCTGATGGGTCTCTTCCAACCTGGTGATTCTCTGATTCTATTTCTAAGAGTTAAATAGCTGGGAAGAGGCAGCGGTGGGGAAATAATTATTAGCTGAAAATCTCAAAACTTTATAAAGTTGGGCACGCTAATTACAGTGAAATTTAATCAGAATATACTTAGATGGCTCTGTTTTATGAACCTGATTTTGCACTTCTCTGGGAATAGATGGGAGGGGAAAAGCATGTAAAAATGCTGGTGCAAAAGTGTTTCCAGTGTGACTTCTGTGCAAGAAGTCCAAGGTGCTGGTGTATTTTTCCTTTTCAGTTTCAAGGTCGTGCGCCTTTTCAGTTTCTATCATTCAGCTGATAAAGATATTCTTCTAGCGTAACTTATTGGAAAATCTTGCTGTAACATAATCAGCTGGATCACTATGGGTTAGGATTGGCTGCACTTGGGAATATTGAGAACTGTTGGTTTAAAAGACAGACACACACAAAGAAGTTTTTTCCTTTTTTACAGGCTTTCTATTTCGAGCATGCTCAGATTAGTGTTGCAGCCTTCTACACGCGTGTAGGTTTTGCAAGCCAGCAGGAAGTTATTAATCCATCGCTTAGTATTACGATGACAGTGATGGTTTAGATCCAGGACTCAAGGAGAATGTACGTCACAATCGAATGCTGCCGGGTAACGGTCCCAGAAGCTCCGCTGTGATGTGTGATGGATCTATAAGACAATTGTTTCGGGGCACTTGTGTTTGTTGTTAATATGATGCGCGATGACGTGACCAATTATAGTAAGCGAACGTTCAAACCGCATGTCACAGCCTGTGTATCAATGGATTAGATCTCTCCTCTCAACAAACGATGAAACTGAGCAAGATGAGATGAGGAGTCGTTGACCTCATAGAAGGTCAAAATCCTTCTATACTGACCTCCCTACTACAGCGTCATTATTGGAACATTGTTTAAATCTCGAGGAGGAAGATGAGCGTTAGTCATGAAATGTGCGATTCGATTGGTCAGAAAAAGCTCATCGCAAGTTTCCAAGGGTGGAAACATTGGTCCGCGGCAGAGGTTGTAGGGCTATAAGTATTTCCAAATTCCTGTCTGCAGCCAGCTGCGCTCCAAGGTGGGTGGTTGGGTTCAGGTGAGGAGAAGCCACAGCCTTGCTCCTCTCTCCTAGGTTTAGTCTAGGAAAACTGGCAACAGAAATTCTCCCTTGGGTTGTGGGAGTGTGAAAATTCATTGTTTTTGGGGTGAAGGGGCATGGGCAGCTGTCCTTTCTGGTGTCTGGAATGAGTTTAAGGGGCACCAGCCTCAGGATGGGTTTGTGACATCTCTTAGAACCAAGCTGTGTGTTTTGAGCTGGAGAAACAGGCCTGTCAGATCTTCGTTGACTTCGAATCATGAACAGTGACTTATCTTTCTATAAGGGCTATCCTCACCTTACCTGGATGGGGTAAACATCTTGTTGTTTGGGTTCTACATGCTTGGAGGATACGATGGGACCTGTAGTCTGCTCCGAAAGAAGATGCTTATATGTGAAACCAAGCTTTGAAGTGACTTATTAGTCATCTCTTGATAGGAATGGTTGGACTCGATGATCCGGGGGGTCTCTTCATTAGTAATCTCTTGATAGGAATGGTTGGACTCGATGATCCGGGGGGTCTCTTCCAACCTGGTGATTCTATGATTGTTTCTGCAGGGAGCCAAATACAGTGTGTGGGGCCAACATTTCAGTCGTGACCGCAATGAGCTGCTCTTCCCGCTTTTTGGGTCAGCGTGGTCACCCTGGCGTACTTTCACGGAGGGTTTGCGAACCCCCCGGCTCTGTTGCGTGAGCAGAAAGTGTTATGCGGCGATATAAGTTGAGAGGTAACCTTTCAGCAGGATGGGTTTGAGTTAAAATAAAGGAATTGAAAAAGGGTACAATGACCAAAAAAATCTATAAAAATGCAATTGCGCTAATATAATTTTATCACTTATTTAAAAATTTAGTCGACCCAAAAGACTACCAAGTGTGAAATTAAGGAACAGCTCCTCTACTTTTATGGAAATCACTCTTCTTCACTTGTCTAATAGCCTGATTTTGTCAGATCATTTATTTCCATGGTTTTAAAATGAGCTTGACAGACAGAATTTTATAACACCACTTTACTGCAAATAAGAACATCATTTTCGCTTATTAAAACTGAAGCTTAGAGAAAGCATTAAAATTAACAGTTCACTCTGCTTTAACCTTTTGAATACTACAGTGACTTTACGCTCCAGACTATGTGTAAGGGAAGGCTCGATGGCTGCTGGGTAGGCGACTGGAGCAGAGCTCCGAGAGGACGGCTGGGTGAGGATCTGCTCACACTTGCTTTGATAACTCTGTTTATGAATGCATTAAAACCACCGCTGACAGAATTTAATACTTACTCTTGTCAAGGTGACTTTCGATCGTAACCGTGTGAAGATGGTGGTGAATCAGTAGGTTGTAACTGTTCTATCTGGTGTGTCCTGCTGTAGGTGTCTCATGGCCTGAGATTACAGGCAAGTTGCTGCAGGCAGAAATCACTGGATGTGGTTTATTCTCCCAGCAGATGTTTCACTTTTTTGTATGATTTTCCTTTCCGAGCAATGAAAGCTTTGACTGATCTCAGAGGTCACTGACAGATGATGGATTCTCTACTCCGTAGTTGGCAGTAACTCAAATATCGTGGCAGTGCCGGTGGACACGTCCTCCTCCAGCCTGGCTCCTCTCCAGAGAGGAATCTCATCTTCCTAGCTCCAGCTGGACCTTCTCCACACTCGTGGGGATGTTTGGTAGTGACAGTTTAGATCAAGTTTTCCCATACGTGCTTGTGCAGCCTTGTTTTGGTCTCGGTTGCAAGCCTGGAGTTACTCGTCGCAATCAGTTCTTTCCCTGGACTTATGTTCTTTTCAAAAATCTACTTCGATGAGGCAGTGGGAGTCCCAGGCCAGGCAGTGTTGCTGTGGCTGCTGCCCGTTAGCATCCTTCTGCTAGCGGTGGATATTCCTTGAAGTTGATGACGATTAAAAATAGATTTTCTTTTTTACATAGTCAACATTTTAGTAGATGATAAGGAGAGATCCCTCCCAACATCTTTACTGGCACAACTGATTCAGACTGTGGCAAGATGTTTGCATCCTTTCCCTGCCAGCCCATACAACCTAAAAAAACTAATCATAGAATCACCAGGTTGGACGAGACCCATTGGATCGAGTCCAACCATTCCTATCAAACTCTAACCCATGTCCCTCAGCACCTCGTCCACTCGTGCCTTAAACACCTCCAGGGATGGTGAATCAACCCCCTCCCTGGGCAGTCTGTTCTATGATTCTATTGCTAATACTTTTGACTAATCTTTAATCCAACCCTACTTTTCATCTCACTGCTGTCTTGACACAAATATACTACCTTTCCCACCCTCAAATATTG
The DNA here is from genome assembly GCA_013389865.1 of Piaya cayana. Lineage (NCBI taxonomy): Eukaryota > Metazoa > Chordata > Aves > Cuculiformes > Coccyzidae > Piaya > Piaya cayana. The sequence continues at coordinate 17,399 of WAAB01007226.1, read as the reverse complement.
TGGGGTGGTGAAGGTGGTTTCCGTGCAGAGCCTTGTTGCTGCTTTTCACTGGGTTACGCATCAATAATTAAGATTCCTACACAAGCTAGTAACGGTGAGCCGGAATCCCTCTAAATGAAAGAATTGTATAATGGAACCACGTTATTGTTGTATATGGAACGTAGCTTTCCCCTTGTCATAACCTCTTGGTCTTCTTGCAGCTCAAAACAGTGAGGGAACCTGCTAGATGGAGAACACGTAGCTCACAAATTTCTCCACCAGCATCTGCTGCGAGTACAGATTTAGTTTGAGTTCTAATTGCTGTATCCTTTCGGTGTGATTAAACCATCACTCCTTGCCTTTAAGGATCAATCCTCTGTACTGGAGATGGAGAATCAAATTGCCTCCGTGCCCTGAAGTCTGAGAATCAAATGAAGAAGTTTACTGCGTGGAGACTTCAAATTTCAGTTGAACTAACTCTAAAAAATGACCAGAGAACTTTTTACTGTGGGTAGGGATTAATCTCCCCTTCCTACGAGTAGCAGCATACAGGGAAAGGCTGCGTGGAACGGCGTAAGGTAGGATTGTGTTTGAGGAGGAGATACAGCCTTGTGTTGTCTTCATAAATGAAAAAAGCCCCTCAGCAGCTCAGGCTGAAATTGAAGTTGATGGTACCGGAGTGTCTAGCAGTCTGAGCTTATAGTTCACCTACAAGCTTGATATGAGACAAGGACGACAAATTCCTATTACGAATCCTTTGGCAGCAAGTTCCAACGCAGGGAGGTTTTGCATCGTATGATGCTGTCATGCAAAAAAAGCTCAGGAGGGGAGGAATCGTGAATAAGAAACCTTAACTCAATATTTCTTCTTGGATTTGAAGCAGGAACTGGGAATCCATGTGTTTTTTCACCTCTTGCGTTTCTGCTCTCCCTAGAAAGCGTTAAAGCCGAGGTTTTAAATTTAGTCACGAGAACTTGAAGGGCTCTTAGGAGGCATCAAGACCATCCTCTTGCCCTGGGGTGGTGTAGCTGCTCACTCCGGTGTCATTCCCGGCAAATGCTTGTCTTGGTTTTGTTTAAAAACATCATTTTGGGAAACTGCACAATATGTCCAGGAAATCTCTTCCTGTGCTTCACTGGTTTTTTTTTTCTTACCATACAGCAGCTCTTCCTTAATATCCAATCTCGCTCTTCCTTCCTGTAATTTAAACCTGTTATTTCTTACTCTATTCATTGTGGCTTAGGGCAGCTTTGAATCCATTTCTCTTTTCTGCAGCCTTTAATGTGGCTGCGAATTGTTATCAGGCTAACACGTAACACGCCTCACTCTTTCCTTCGCTGCCTTCATAATGCCGGTTAATTAACCTGCTAGGTTATGGCTTCTTGATTTATCAACGCATCTAGATTTTTCTCTGCTTGGATCGCAGCCTCGTACCTCAAGCTGGTATCACCTGGGGTCTTCTCAATATATAGAGCAGAAGAATGATTTCACTTCTTCATTCATGTGTTGTAGTACGTGTGCGGTTTTATGCACCCGAGTGTGGCACTAAACATTCTTTATAGCCCCAAACCATTTTCAGATCCTTTCTTAATCTCTCTGGCTGTTTCTAGAGCTCAATATGCTCGCAGTACATTCCGGTTAGATCCGTTCGATGAGTTTTATCAGCTTAGCCTTTTATTTTATCATTCGGGTCGCTAATGGGAGTGCTGGGTAGTACCCAGCATAGACTCCCTTCTTCATTTTGATAGTGAACCATTGATAATTGCTCTCTGGATAGGGTTTTCAACCAGTTTTGCACTCGCTGTATTGTATTTTCTTCATCTTTAAGTGGGACATTGCACTAGAAATCAGGAACAAGTGGTAGGTGCTTAGACGTGCTCGAGGGTTCAATGAGTGTGGATGCACTAACAAGCATTTGGATTTTTGACTGCTCAGTGAAGGGCTGCACATTCCTCCTGATGCAGCTGGTGCTTTTGGAAAGTGATACATAGAAATTCACTTGCTAATGAAAATTGCTAAGATATCGTAAAGCAAAGAACTAAGTTATTTGGTTCAGAAAACTAAACCTGACTCTGAATCTAACTGCTAAAGAGAAAGGGTGAGCTGCCATGAATTTGACTGAGATTTTATGTAAATCCTGGCTGGCTGGTCCACTCCTGAATCTGATTCAAAAGCTTAAAGGACAATAAGGATGCGAATCCTGCAGGTAGCACATAGCCAGCAAAGCAGCTGCTCTGGTGAGCTACCAACCTAATCGAGTGATAGACATCTTACCATTTCTACTCTGTTTTTTGTCTACGATTTTGTGTTGGGGATGATCAGACGTGGCCCAAAGCTTAAGATTCGTGACAATTGTTTTTTGCATAGAAAGCAGAGTTCCAAATCCTGCAGGCGTGTCCTTCTTAACAGCACCAGTTGTCATGAGAAACCTCACAACTGTAATAAAAACAGGAGTAATGGCTGATGTGCACCAGTCATCCTTAAATACTTAGCATTTTCCTGGATTTTAAAGTAGTAGTGGTCTGTTTTCAAACTTAGTTTATGAATTTAACATCTCTGCAGTCCATTGTTCGTTCTATTGGGTGGAAGAGACAGGTTTGTGTGTCTGAGCTGATCCAGCAGGCAGCGCAATGACCTGTTCTGCTTTCTGCATTGTTCCTTCTGTGGCTCCCACACCAAAGAGCTGTAGATGTTTTGTCTTCTTCAGTGAAACGCCTTGAATTAGGGGAAGAATTTCTCCTGTAATATTGAATTTATTCTTTTTTGACCTCTCGGCAAGTCTCAGTTCTGAATCTGCCTTCACAATCTAAGCACCTCTTGGCAAACTGCTTGAACTACCCCCCTGAGAAAAGCAGCTGGGTCTTACAGTGGGAGATATCTACTTATTAAAGAAAGGTTTAGCGTAAGGGATGGAGCTCTAATTTGTGCCACAAGCTCTCCGCGTGTTTTTATGCACCACTAGAAGCCTCACCGGCTTTTGCAAGCCACATTCTGTTGCAGTATTAATAGAATAAATTTTATCCTGGTGTCCTATCTCTAACCAGAGTCAGGTTAAATGGGGAGAATTTTATACCCAAAAGAACAAGGCTCTGAAGGTGACATTTCTCTCTGTTCTCTGCAATATGCTTTATAATGTTGTGTGGTATGAGTTAACTCAGAAATGGTAATAAGAAACTTTAAGATGGGGGAGTGAAAAACCCACAAGCTTTGCTCAGAGCCTCAGAGACAGCTCAGGGCAGTGTCTGCTGGGTTTTGATCTAGTGGGACTCTGCTAGATTCAGTGGATTCTGCTGATTTAGAGCATGCGAGTCCCTGGGCTTAGGCTGCGCTCGTGGCGTTAAGGCGTATTCAAGCAAACCCTTTATTCATCAGTTCCGTGATGAGCTCTTCACGCGGGAGCATCATCTTTATCATTCCTCCCCATAATTCGATGTTAACATTTTCCCTTTCCTTGGTCTTTAAGATGTAAATAATCATCTGATTAAATATCTCTTGAGAAGATTATGCTATGGATAGAGGACTGTCACCGCACCCCTCACAATCAATGTTTCACTTGTTTATGTGATATATGTACACCTGTGAGTAGTTGCCATTACCCTTGATTGCAGTGTGGGAGACTCCTAGCTTGAAACACAACCATGAAAAAAAAAAAATCTCTTTTTTTAAATAGTGTCTTTTTGCAAATGCGAAAGCAAAGAAATGCACTGACTGTAGATAAAGAGGCACTAATGCCAAGGAAAAAAATAGTGTAACGAGAGGGTTGCAGTGGCTTGAACAGCTTTGGTCCCTCTGTTATGAGCATTGTGGCTTATACAGAACGTTCCTTAGCAGGGAAAGGAAAAAAAAAAAAGTTGATTTCTTCCTCGAAATAAAAATCCTGTGATATCAAATGCAAGGGACGCACTGCATGTTAGTGAGAGGCATCAGGTACCTTTGCTTAGAGTCTCACCTGAGAAATCAGTTCACGTAGGCTCCTGGAAACGCTGTGTGGGTTGAACACCTGGCCAGAGCCGTGCAGGGCGAGCGATAAAAGGCAATGGATCAAGCGCAGGGTAGTTTCCTTCTAATGGGATGCAGGGAATAGCGTAAGGGTCCAGTGTTATTTAACATCCTCGTTAATGGACTGAAAGGAGAGAGTCAACATCTGGTTAATGGAAATCACAGATGATGCTAAACTGGAGACGTTATAAATATCAGCGAGGGCAGCGAAATAATAGAGAAAGAGCTGAGATCAGAAACATGCCAAAGAAATAAGGGAAGGAATGTCAGCTGGGACAAATGCAAGGTAACGCCCTGGGGGAAAACAGACACGACTCTGCTGTCTGGGAGGGGAAGCACGACAAGCAGGACCAGAGGCAGATTTCAAAGGCTCCCCAGTCCCACTGTGGCCTGGCGGGGGTTACAGCAAACCCCACAGCCCCAGCAGGTTTGCACCACAAGCACAGCCCCAAAGGGCAGCCCCTCTGCACCATGGGAGGATGCTCCCACCAGGGCTGAGGGCTCCCCTCCTCTGGGAAACCCTCTACTGGCTGCCAAACTGACTTTTGGGCTGCCTCATTGGACTCACTTGGACTCGATGATCCAATGGGGCTCTTCCAACCTGGTGATTCTGTGATTCTCATGTTGCCACTGAGAGGCAAATCAGCTTTAACAGGCTGAGAATTGGAGCTGTGCTCCAGCAGCCTTGTATTGCGGAGCCCTTCCAGTTGAGTTAGCGACAGCTTCTCCTAGAGTCGGTGTTGCTGATGCCTCCTAAGAGCTCCCTGGATAAAGAC
>WAAB01007225.1:215201-240129 GCA_013389865.1 Piaya cayana | reverse complement strand
CACGGGGATGGCTTTCTCCTGAGCTGCTAGCATCTCCCTTTTGAAGAGCTCCCAGCCCTCATGGTCTCCCTTGCCCTTGAGTACTGCCTCCCAGGAGACTTTGCCAACCAGCCTTCTAAAGAGTTCAAAGTCTGCCCTCTGGAAATTTAATGTTACCGTCCTGCTTACCACCCTCTTCACTTCACTTGTACCTGCTGCTGCTGAAGTGTCAGTATGCCACCAATTGCATCATAAACCCCATTTTGTGATACCCACATTCTACTAGGCACTACAGACGTTCATAGATATCTAATCAGGCTTGCAGCCTGGAACTCAGACTCCCAGGCAAGGACTAACAATGCTGGGTTTCACTGTGCTTATCTTCCAGGACACCTTGCTGGTCAAAGAATAATGCAGCTTTCAACAAATTACTGTTTTCAAAGCATAGATTTAAGTGACCTAATCATTAACATAAAACATTTTACCAGTCACACTCAAGAAAATCCATACTTTAAACTGCCAGGATTCTACAGGGAAGATTAAATCAGTTGTTAACTTTCCTGCTGGCAGTTTCGATCTCCACATCTCTGAGGCGACAGACTTGTCAGAAAGCATACAAAGTACAACTACAGTGACTTAGGAGATGAAGAAGCTAGTTATTTGTGGAAGAGTTAAATAGATTGGAGTTGGAGGGGAGATGCCTGAGGGAAGACAAGGGAAAGATTTACTAAATCCCCAAAAGTTCAGATAATATGAATGAAGAGCTAGTTTTCCCCAAATGCTGGTATACAGGGAACTACAACAAATAGCCACTTTGAGATATAGGGTCCCTTCTAAGAAATTCAACATCTCAAGCTTGAAATCTGTTGCATTCAGAGAGAAAAGGTGGGATCAGAGGCATGTAGCATCTCTGAAAAAAAAAAAAGTAAGTCAAAATACAGTTGGATATCCAAAATACAATTTCTGCTTCAAAATCCAATGTAAAAATCAGGCCAAAACCAAGTTATCTAAGACATAATGCATGAATTATGAAGTAACTCATCTAAAGAAAGATCATTTGAGGTTAATGGTAAGTTCACAGCTTCTTAATAGTTGCAGGAAAGAGTAAGGGAACTGACCTAAGAAAGGCCAAGAGGAAAACAGCCCTGCTAATTAATGATAGCTGCTTTTTATCAAGTGGTCAGTGACATTTCTACTCTTTCATTTGCTGATGGCTTTCACTTTGATCCTGACAAGCATAATCATCAATATACTAAACTGACAGGCAATATGTTAAGCTGTGCATTTAGCTTTTCTCTCTCCTATCAGCTAAACCCTACAGAGACCAGTTATATTGTCTGTACCAGCCTCAAACACAACATGGTTCATCGTTTGGTGTGTTACTGATTATAAACACCAAACTATACTTTGAAGAAGGACTATTGCTGTGAAGTTGTTTCCATTTTACTTGAACTGGTTTTGAATAGAAACACATTGTAATTTGCAATGCAGATACTTTCTCAGGAGCATTATTTCTAACTAGAGGAAGACACCTGTGTTGTGCTTCCTTCTCTGATTACAAAGGGTCAAATAAAACAGCATACATAAGTTTTTCATTTCTTGTCAGTTTTTGACATAATTGATTAGTATGATCTATGGTTCATTCATTAAAGACATTATATAAATAATAAATATAGTAGTTTGTCAATGTTTGTTAAAGCTGCTAAAAAAAACTGTTTTGAAAAATTAAAAACAGAGTACACTGTTCTCAGGCAAAATATATTGAGCTTCCATCCGCATGTAAAAACTTCAGAATCACATGTTTTACAATTGCTTTTCAGACAATTTCAAAATTGATTGTTACAGTAAACAACTACTGAAGTTAAAGAGATATCCTTGATAGTATATTAGGGATAGTGATAAATGAACAGTCATATTTTTTACACATAGCATTTCTTTTCATAGTAAGAGAGCTATAGAAATCAAAGCAAAGTATTACAATAAAGCCACTTTACTTTTACAGTACTAGTTATTATTAGAGTTGTTATTGCTTTTCTATGTTAAATACACAGGGCATTATTAAAATCAGCCTGAAAGTTAAACTCCTTCAACAGAGAAAAAAAAGATTATTTCTAAGAATATCGTAAGTATTAGCTGATGAAAATTTCCTTGAAAAACTTTTGTTTGTCTGAACTTCTGTACTTATCTCAGCCCTAAAAAATCATATATATTACAGATGCAGCCACACGTGTTTGAGTAACAGTGGGCAGTGTCTGTGGAACCCATCTCTGCCTGGACAGCTGGGACTTCACAACAAAGCCCACATGCTCTACACTACCCTCAACTGAACAGAGACCTTAAGACATCTGTATATGATTAAAAACACATAACCTGGTATTTGAGCAAAAACACCTATCTGGATTTTCAGGTGTTTCTTCACAGGAGAGAAGGAAGGCAGGAAGTGTGGAACGCAGAAAGGGAGAGAAAGGAGGGAAGGGAGGGAAGGAAGAAAAGGAGGAAGGGAGAAAGGGAGGAGGGAGGGCTGGCCTATGTGGTCCTAAACTCCATCAAGCACAAGAAAAAGAATAGTAAAGGATTTCCCTCCAAGGGCTTAAAAGACCACCATAAAAGTTTATATGAGGTTTGAGAGTACAGCAGAACAACTGAGGGACTCAGTAGCCTGACAGTGTCTGAAGGCTTTAAAACTGGCTAGCTGAAGATTGTGCAAGTGCCAAGTTCAGTGGAAAAAAACACCTTTGTAGTAAGCAAAGCCGATTAACTTGCTAAACTCTGGAGTCCAGTGTGGAAAAAGAGACCTTATGTAAACACCCTTCTTTCCCCTTGTCCAAAAGCCAAATAGTTAAAGCCACGTTGTACTAAAACCTTACCAGAAATTGTAGAAGAAGTTGAATGACTTTAGCCAACCTGGTATAAAAAGACTTTAACATGGAAGGATGCAGTGAGTCTTGTTTTCTGCTTTTGTCTTTATTCATGTCCTTTAACAACAAAAGATAATTAAATACTGAACACAAGGTGCAAGAGAAGGTAACGTCTACCAAATGGGATGAAAGATTTATTACAAGGACTTACAGAGACATCTTTGATTACAGGCATCCTTCAGTATCCTTGCAAAAATCTAAAGGGCAAGACGTTAAGCCATAAATCCCAAATGACTATTATATTCCTCTAAAAGAGACAGACTAAACTAAGCTTTTGTGGCCTTCATAAGGGTAAACAACCCAATCAAGGATTGTCTGTAAGCACACTTGCAATTTCTTGACACTGTTAAATCAAGAGAAAAGCAAGTTTTCAGATATTATAAGGCAGGTACTCTTGAGCACAATCAGAAGCCCATCTTATAACACATGCGCTGCTCTGGAAGATAACAGTGTGTGCTCAGGCCAGATGTTCAGATTTCGCAGTCCATGGACAAAGATTTATTCATACTTTGGGTAACATAGAGGTATCCATCCATAACATAAAGCATGTAATTGCAATCAACCTGCACAGATGCAACATGTTTTCAGACAGACTGACAGTCAAGCAAATGCAGTGCTCTCCCCAAAAGTGTCACACACATGTCAAGTCCATTCAAACGCAGACTCATCCATACAGTGGGAGGAGAGCTGTGGCAGACAATTCTCAAACACTTTCATCTGCGTCTCTTTGCTGTGTAGCATTGCACTGCAGGATTGTTGGATCTCCAATTACTTTCGGTTCCAGTTCCTTCTCTTTTTTCATTCCGTGAGATGTTGCCTTTCAACTTTCCTCCTTCCCCCAAGCTGTTTTTCTTTTGGTATGCCTCCAACATCTACTCTTCTTCACCACAGGAGGACTTTTCTGAACAAGCTGGACCTGATTATGTGGCACTCAGATCTCCCCTTGCTCCCACCAGCTCTTAAAAAGATAGGTGGTTAATTGGAGCCAGCTGCTTGGTGGGTTTTCCACCTATGTGGTAGTTCAGTTTGTCACAATGAGAGATGACAGCGGGAATAGACCATAAAAATCCTTGGGCGTGAAGACAAGCAGCTTACATCTGATGTACAGAAGAGGAAGCATGCGGAGGGAATCAAAGAGAGGGGCTGCATGTTCAATGCAACAGATCTGGAGAGACATTTTTGTTGTAGTGCAAGCCTGCTTTTCTCAGGGGAAGAGGAGGCCAGGCTGCAGCAATTTAGAGGAGAGGTGATCAGACCATTGTAACATGGTTTAGCTCTGAAAATGGATAAGAAAACCCAAATCTGAGAAACATTACTAAGGAAGGATCAGCAAAATTTAAAGAGAGGGATTAAGTCCTATGCATATCTCAGGTATTACTGACAATTTAACATGAATAAGAATAATGAAAATACTGCAAATCCACAGACCAGCAATGTTATGAACTTAAAAGTTCAGTCTCTTTCTCATGCCTTTTTTCTCCATCTGTTTAACTCCCTCTCCACAGTTTATCCTGTGGTTATAGATTGTACAATCTGTGGTCAAGTAGCAAGATCAAAATCAGAAACTGAGTCTTTATCCTAGATATAAAAATTCCACTACTTAACACTGTGTCTAAATCTAAAGAAAAATGGTGTTTAAATCTTTAGAGTTACAATAATAAATATTATATTTAAAATGCTACACAGCCTATTTTTCACATGTTGCTTATATAAGAGGTACACTTTAACATACTAGAATAACATGACAATGTACAATCAATATTATTTACTTTCAATGGTAAATACAGTAAAAAATTATATTTGCTTCTTGTCAATCTGCCACAAGTTGGCTTTAGGATGAAAGAGAGGAGAGAAAGGGAAATTGAGTGGGGGAAAAGTGAAAGAAGACAAAATAAAGGAGAAAAATGAAGGAGAAGGGAAAGGGGAAGAGAAAAGGAGAAGAAAAGGGAAAACACTTCCCAGTCAGCTGTAAGTGGCTGGCATTATGTGTTCAGATTTTACTGTATCTTACGTAGTGAGGGCTAGGAGTACAGCCCACAGAAATTTCAGGAAAATTGCAGGCTGCTGCATAATCTTTTCTTTTTCAGAGTAGGATGTAGCTTAATCTAATTATAGACTGCTGAATTCAAGCATCAGCTTTTATGCATCCTGTTTATTGTACACTTTCCATTTACGTCTAATAGAGATAGACAGGTGAGGTTCAAAGGAATAACTTGATGAGTTAAAATGCAAGTCACCCAAATTAGCAAAACTATATGGTCAAATCATGACGCCAAAGAAGTCAAAAGGAGCTTTGTTTAAAGAGCCAGTGTGTTTAAGACTGGGGAAATGAAAGTTTCCTAATTTAGATTGGAAAACACTAAGAACTTTACTTAAATCCTGGTTTCACTCAAGTCAAAAGGTTTTATGTCTTTTTTCTCCAGTAAGTTCAGGTTGCTATCCAGCTGGTTTTTGTTCTTCCCTGAATATATCTGAAATGTGTTACCCAGTCTGTAACTTTGCTACTTGACTGGAAAAAACACAAAAAATGTACATGTAAATACACCCATCTGTTTCCCCAAGCCAGCTGGCTTGATGTTCTCTGAGCTTTTACCTATAAAATGAGCTAGATTTAGTCTAGTTCAACGGGGTCCATCAGCTGGATACCCTCAACATCTGTAGGTTATTGTTGGAGCGCTTCTATTTCTCCCAGGTGAGACAGAAACCCAGAATGCTCGTGGTGCTTATTAAAATTTCTGTGGAACTCCTCCTAAGATTAGGATTGTTAATTTCAGCATTAATTCTTATGTCCTGAATAAATTCTCATTGAAGTGAAATGGGTTTTGAAATTCACCTTTCACTTCATGGTGCATATTTCGCACCACTAAGCAGCTACTGAGATTCAAGTTATAGTGGCTGCTTGATAATGCCAATAGAAGTCCTTTTACACATTCCTTACCTCTGCCACAGTTTCCTTATTCAGAGGCTTGATAAAGGTATGTAAATGTTTTAATTGTTTGGGAAGGAAGATAAAGAAATATATGGAGATCATCTGGATCCCACTGAAGTCAACAAGGCTGAAGTTTCCACTTTGGCATTTCTCTACAAGCTTTCAAAGTGTATCAGCAACTACGTAGTGTAAATTTAAAGCCATGTCTACAGCAAGTAACGCAGAACAATACAGGAGAAGTGGTATCGAGAAGCAAGTTGTGCCAAGGACCCTACATCTTNAAAGAAATATATGGAGATCATCTGTGCCAAGGACCCTACATCTCCTCTGGGTTACAGCTCAGGGTGGTTAGTTCACAACGGATACAACACATTTCCCCAGACTGAGCAGCCCCGTGCACCAACCGTATGAAGCTGACCATGGGACAAGCTGTCAGGTCAGACATTTGTGTCTTCATTGGGGTTCACAGTACATTTGATCATACACAATAGAGTGGTATCTTTCAGTGTAGCCTCTCCAGAAGGGATGTTGCTAACACCCACCCAAACCTCCCTGCAAACCAAAGCAAGTGAGACTAACTGGAAGATTCACTTCAGCAGTGCATGTGTTCCCCAAACCTGAATGCTAGAATAGACGCAGGCTGTCAGCTGGGACTATGCTTTCAAAACACCAATACAGATTGTCCTCTTTGTTATAAGGTAAAAAAAATGTAGTACAGAACTCTATTTCTCTTTCTGTCACCTTATGGTGAAGCTTTGGCAAATGCTTTTGTGCAAAGTTCTTAATTACAATAAACCTTAAGCTATGTAACTAACTCACCTGTTTTCAAATAACCTATTCCATTTTATGCAAGATGATAATGGGATTATTTAAAGTAGGTTTTCTACTATTTTTCTATAATGTTACTATTACAAGATTTATCTAACTGTATACCAGAATTATGAAGTGTAACTACAAAAACTATTTGATCCAGTCATTTCATATATATATATCAAAGGCTGACAGCTCAAGCTGAAAAATATCCTGATTTCTGGTAACTATTATTTCAGTCAAAAGTTAAAATGTAAACATTCCTCATTCTTTCTCATTACTTCTGTCATATTTTATTGTCTGAAGGAGAAGGGACTATAAATAACAGACAAGAATACCAGACAAGAATACCTTTCTCTAGAAGAGTTTTTCCCTTAAAAAGTCATACAGATTTCTTACTATTTTCACCTGTGAAGACATTGAATAGAAATGCTGAATTCTATTATATAGTGAAAGTCCAGACTAATTCTGTTAAATCTTCTGTTTTCCTCTTTAAAAATTCTAGATATGAAAGTCCACTACACAAAAGCATCAAGGAGAGTACAAAGTTGACATCAACTTCTTAGGAAAATGGCTAAGTGAAAGCAAGACAAGTGTCTCTGTAAAGAAGAGAAAGTACTTTGTAAACCACAAAAACAAGCTTTTATTCCTCCAGTTAGAAAAGAAGTTAGCAGACCTACAGGAGAAAAGGAGAAAAACACCTTAGTTTATGTCAGTTAGATGGGAACTCCTTAGCAGTGAAAGTTAGATCATGCAGCGCGGGCCAGAGTCCCATTTTTAAGTGTTGTTCTTCATTGATTTTCCCTGAGAGTTATGAGCACTGATCAGCTCAGTGAGTCTCACACCCTTTACATATAAAAAGCCTATTTATCTTCCACTCCACATTACAGTAAGTTGCTGAGCAGCTTTTAGCACACTGCAAACTTAGCAGCACTTGAACTGCTTTTTTAACCACAACTGAGTTAAGAAGAAACAAAGCTTGCTGGCAGCTTGCTACATACAAATATTATGACAGAATAAATTGCATGCAAAAAATTATTGTTTATAAACACTACTACAGTCATAACTAGGCAAGTTCAAATTAGTATTTTTCATAGCTGGTTTAGTGACACCTTATTGTCTTCTTTATTAGCCCAACACCTAGTTCTGATTTCAAACCATCTAATGTGCCATTGACTTCTGCCACAACCATGTGGCTCAAGTGTACTACAGAGATATCAAATCACATCATTAAACCAGCTAGTATTATGAAAATTAGATTATTACAACGATGATAATAATTATTATATCTCAAGTATAATCTCCCTGATAACAGATTTATTCTTGTTATTTTTATTATAGGGCATCTTTAAAAATATTTATTACAATTAATAGTCTTTTACAATAAAGTATGAATACACCCATGAAAATGAGAAGCATTTCAGTAATTTTCACAATAACTTTGTTCTAATCAAGAATTACTACACCAGTCTCAAGCTTCTGTCATTTCAAGGATCAAAATTAAACCCTACTGCATGTAAAACTTCTTTCTTATAAACACTTCAGAATACAAGTAGCTTTTTATGTATACCTTCACGGGATAATTTGTACAGGATCATGTTTCATTTTTATAGAACTCTGCAATTTAGTTCTTATTGAAAAATAGCAGCTCTTGAGACTTATAGTCCATTAGCAACCCAATAAAGACTATCCAAGGTCAGTCCTGACTCCCCACACTTGTAGATGAAGATATTTGGTGGAGCCCATCACAATGTTCTCTGTGCTAGTGAGTTCAAGATTTCTCCTTCTGGCAGACCTGCCACAAAGAGCATAGTGGGAGAGGGTAATCCAGATGGGATTGATCTCACAATTTGGAGAGTCCAGTACATTCAGTCCATTGTCAGATAGCCACAGTAACAAGGAGGGAGAGGCCATGGTCATACCACCTTCTCTACATTGCATACTGAGCCACTTGCCTGGAACAACAGGGTCAAGCCAACAGATTGAAGAAAACAGAGATACCACAGTCAGGGTTGCCTTCAGTCATGGTCCAGAAATGAAGTCTGAGCCTTTCTGGATTCCCTCACCTTTGAAAAGCCATGAAAATGATAAATATGCTCTGGCTCAAGATCTCAGTATGCCTTCCTTAGAGAGGTGTAAGTAGAACTTCTTGTGTCTTCTAAAACTTACTTAAAGTAATGGGCTCCTTGCTATCCAATACATATGGAAAGCTTCCTTCCTGATCAGCAGCACAAAATGAAGCCATGCTCCAGAAAAGAGTGACATAATGAGTCAGAGAAACACAACAAACTTCTGTGAGCTTTCCTGGTCACATGTTACCCTTCAGAGTGTTTATTGGTTTGTTAGAACACAGTTTCAAGATATGCACGAGCATCCCTCCTTCCCTATGCAAGCCTTTGATGCAAACTTGCCTTTGATGCAAACTCATCTCTGCTGCCCTCCTCTCTTTCTGCCTCACTGCTTAATTAAGGATAGTGTCTTTCATCTTATTTCTAGAGAAGAAATTCACATTCCTGCTTCAAACAGGAGTCATCATTTTGCCTGCTACTGTTTCGTAAACATTGCCACTTGCACAGTCACAAAGCTGCCAGATGAAGCCATGCCCTGTTCAGTAAACCAGGTATCTAGCCTTTTAAGGAGCACCACAACAATTTTGTATGTCTCCCACAAACTTAAATCTCTGAACTCTGTCATCATATTTCATTGCCATAATTACTAAAATATGCTCTGTGAGGTAAAATTACTTTCTGGTTTGCACAGACCACACAAAGATTATACTTTTTAAACTATTTCTGGAAATAAATAAATATTAAAATGATAAAATAAATAAAATGTCAAGCAACATGACAGATTCAAAAGCAGCTGAGACAAGATGTGGACCATTACGGCATTGATAATGAACACTCCTGTTCGACCAAGAGGTCTGCCCTGCAGGTGGTGTGTACCTTTTCTGACAGTGTTGACACACATTATCTGAAAACTGACATAAAATCATAATGCAGCTGAGGTCTAAAAGAAATGGGGAGAAAAATCTGTAATAATAATATTTTACTTTTATTGCTTGGCAGTTAAAATAGCCGCCTTGTCTGTTTGGTACCCCACTACCAACACTGCAGTAAAGCTTCAGTGTAACCACATGCTCTAAAATCTAATTGACTGTTGTCCAAACACTGGATGTAAAGTGACATGCCACAAACTTGTCTCTTATCCATTTACTGCAGTGCTTGGGAAGTGCTGTAGTGATTTATGGAACAAGGTGCTCTTCTTATTGTCTGTGATTTACTCTGCAGCCATGCAGAAAACAGCAGGACTGACAGATTTCAAGAACAGTTTGTCAGCCATTACTCCCATGGGTTAGTCAGCAAAATCTTCTGGTTGGTTATAAGCAATTCTCAGCAAAATACTATTTTGGTTTTATTCTGGATTTTATTGTCTTAGCCCTCAGTGCTTCTAAAAGGTGCTATTTTTAAGGTTTTGAATGAAATCTTTATTGGCTGATATAGAGTGTAATTCACTTTCTCCATAAAAGTGCTGAATGCTAACCAGAAGCATTAGCTGAAAGTTTTTTAAAGCTATATTTAAAATAATCTACTGAGGCATTCAGGAACACAGCAAAAAAAAAAAAAATACTGAGAAAAGCAAAAGAAGGGCAACAAATATACATGTGCTATAAAGCGTCAGCTTTTAGTGGAGCTGCTCAAAGACTTGATTGTCGTTTGCATCAAATTACAGAATTAGCTACTATAGAGGAACGAAGTAAAATGGTTTTATCTGGTTTTGAGTGAAGCTGATATATAAATATATGCATATATCACAATTTCTTTAAAATATTCTTAGGTAGATATCAAAATATTCAGCTTTATTCTACCTCAATTTTGACTTACATAAATAAGTCCCAGGGCAAACTAGAAGCAAATATAAGCCTTGAAAAAAATCATTAGGAAATAATCCATTAAAAGGGAAGAAAAGAAAGACACAGCAGCTAAAGCTTGAGAAAAGATGCAGGAAGATGCCTAAAAACTGGATAAGCTGTGCCAGGGTGAGAGAAAAAGTTCTTGAAAATGTAATGTGATCCTACTGGTAGTGTCAGTGCACTTGCGATGGCCTAAGAGAAAAAGTTTAGACCAGCTAATAATATTTTTGGAAGAAAGGAACAAACTTTCCAGTCACACATGCCTCTGCTTACTGTCAAGTAATGCCTGAGGCAGTAGGCTGCTCAGCTGCCAGCAGAAGTCTTTTTATGAGACAGTTTCTCCTTAAGATTCTCCTCATGCCCAAGCTTACAAGATAGGGGTTTTACCAAGACTTCCCAGAAACACCAAACATTTTTTGTATCTGTGGCAGAGTTAAGCTGATGCATCTGAGATTTCCAGATATCCAGCAACTTAGCCAGAGGAGAGGCAGCTGGATTTCCAGGTATGAAGTGCTCAGCAAAAAGAATTCATGCTCAAATTCCCACTTGATAAACTTCCAGTCAGAGATGGTTTGAAATTCTGGGGAAATCCAGACGTAAATTTAGGAGAACAGATTGCAGAAAAGCGTCTCACTTATTTAGACGTTCCTGCTCGAATGCCATTCTCATTATGAAGTATTAGAAGCCCATGATGTCTTAAATCTGAAAATGAATTAAAATTATCTTAAATTAGAATAGTTTCAAATACATTCCAGTTCACAAAATGTTAGCTCTAGGACAATATATCCAGAGAGAGAAGAGCTAGAGTGCTTCTTCAATTTATGAGAAACCAATATAGCAATGGAAGTCTAAAATACGTATCTTCAGATATATTAACATTAGAATTGAGGTAGAGTAAATGCAGAAATGGGTCCACCATCACAAGATGACAAGAAAAGAGAAATGAGTTAGCTCTGTGATACAGCCAGTAGTACATCTATAGAGAATGTGAAGATATCCTTCTGGTTTTAGGTTAATAACCTTGCTTCTCTGTCTTCCTTTGTGCTGTTTATGAAGAAATAATAAATTAAGGTCACATCTGGGGCTGAGGGATGTGGCAACTGAAGAGTTCTACAACTCTTTGCCTTGTGTGGTCACTCAAAAGTAAAGGAGGCAATCCACAAAAGTGGGGCACGACAGCCAGTGGAACAGAAAGATATTCCTCAACTGTGAATTTCTAGCAGTTAATCTCTCCCAAATGTGCATCAAAGGCATCATGCCACTCAAATTTCATTATGAGACATAAAGAGATGAAAAAAAGAAAGGAAGAGAGAGGAAAAAGGGGGTAAATCTCAGCTAATGTTAGTAATGTAGAATCACAGAATCATAGAATACTTTGGGTTAGAAGGGACATTAAAGATCATCTAACGCCCCTGACATGGGCAGGGATATCCCTCTAGATCAGGTCACCCAAGTCCCGATCTAAGCTGGTCTTGAACATCTCCAGGGATGGGGCAGCCATAATTTCCCTAGGCAACTTGTTCCAGTGCCTCACCACTCTCATAGTGAAGAAATTCTTCCTTATATCAAGCCTACATCCTGCCCCTCTGCAGTTTATACCCATTCCCCCTCATCCCATCACCACAAGCCTTTATGAATAGTCCCTCCCCAGCTTTTTTGTAGGCCCCTTTCAGGTACTGAAAGTCACTATGAGATCCCGGAGCCTTCTTTTCTCCAGGCTGCACAAACCAAACTTTCTCAGTCTGTCCTCATATGAAAGGTGCTTCAGCCCTCTGATCATCTTTGTAGCCCTCTTCTGGAC
Organism: Piaya cayana; assembly: GCA_013389865.1. Lineage (NCBI taxonomy): Eukaryota > Metazoa > Chordata > Aves > Cuculiformes > Coccyzidae > Piaya > Piaya cayana. The sequence continues at coordinate 227,779 of WAAB01007225.1, read as the reverse complement.
CCATTCCAACAGTTCCATATTCCTCTTATGTAGAGGATACTAGAAATGGACATACTACTCCAGATGAGGTTTCACAAGAGAGGAAAAAGTGTCAGAATCACCTCCCTCGACCTGCTGCCGACACTTCTTTTGATGCAGCCCAAGATATTGTTGGCCTTCTGGGCTGTGAGCACACACTCCTGGCTTATGTCGAGCTTCTCATCTGCCAGCACCCCTAAGTCCTTCTCTGCAGGGCAGCTCTCAGTCACGTCATCCCCATCATTTACTGAAGTCGGGTATTGCCCCATCCCAGGTGTAGGACCTTGCACTTGGCCTTGCTGAACCTCATAAAGTTCTCACAGGTCCACTTCTCCAGTCTGTCCAGGTCCCTATGGATGACATCCCATCCTTCTGATGTGGTAACTGCACCACTCAGCTTGTTGTCATCTGCAAACTCACTTAGGGTGCACTCAATCTCACTGTCAATATCATTGATGAAGATATTAAACAGCACTGGTCACAGTACGGACCCCTGAGGGACACTCTCTGCTGAGTTAAAAACAGGGTGGGTGGCTGGGCTCAAAGACTGGTGGTAAATGGAATTAAATCTAGTTGAAACCAGTCACAAGTGATGTTCCCCGGGCCTCAGTGCTGGGTCCAGTTTTGTTTAATATCTTCATCAATGATCTGGATGAAGGGACTGATTGTATCCTTAGTACGATCACAGATGACACTAAGATGGGAGGAAGTGTGGATCTGCTGGACAGTAGAGAGGATCTACAGAGGCATCCGAACAGGTTGGATCAATGGACAGCGACCACCGGTATGAGGTTTAACAAGGCCGAGCGCGGAGTTTTGCATTTGGGATAAAACAACCCCGTGCAGCACTACAGGCTTAAGGAAGAGTGGCTAGAAAGCTGCCTGGCAGAGAAGGACCTGGGGGTATTTATTGGCAGCCAGCTGAATATGAGTGTGCCCAGGTAGCCAAGAAAACCAATAGCATCTTGGTTTGTATCAAAAAGAGCATGGCCAGCAGGACCAAAAAAGTGATTGTGTCCCTTCACTCAGCATTGGTGAGGCCACATCCTGAGTGCTGTGTTTAGTTTTGGGCCCATTACTACAAGAAAATCTTTGAGGTGCTGGACTGTGTCCAGAGAAGGACAATGAAGCTGGTGAAGGGGCTAGAGAACAAGTGTTATGAGAAGCAGCTGCCAAAACTGGGGTTATTTATCCCAGAGAAAATGAGACTGAAAGGAGACTTTATCACCATTTAAAACTACCTGAAAGGGTATTGGTCTCTTCTCCCAAGTGACAGGTGATGGGATGAGAGGGAATACCCTCAAGTTGTGCCAGGGGAGGTTCAGATTAGACATCAGGAAAAATTTCTTCACTGAAAGGTTTATGGGGCACTGGAACAGACTACCCAGGGATGTGGTTGAGTCGCAATCCCTGAAGGTATTTAAAAGATAAGTAGGTTAAGTGCTTAGGGATATGATTTACTAGTGGATAGGTAGAGTTGGACTCGACGATCTCATAGATCTTTTCCATCCAAGCGATTCTATGAGTCTATGTGATAACTAAAGATGAACAGTGCCAGCATGTTCAGACTCCTCCAGACCTTCTTCCTCTGTACATTTTACTGCTTCTTACTAGTAGGTCAGGTTGTTTAAACTGCTTTCTGTTTATAAACTTCTCACAGTGCTTTTATCCAAGGTAAGTACACCTCATTACACTTTATTGTTCCATTTAAGGACGACTTTTAATTTTTCCCTTGTCATGCCCTTTATAGGTATAGTATTCCTCTGTAAAAGTTAATAGTCCCAGATGACCAGAGGCTCATGAATAAAATGTGGTTCACAAATAACTTCTGTAAAGTCAAGAAACAACTCATAAATATATCTGGCTCCAGCAACTAGAAATCATATGACAAGGAACCTGGAATATTACTTTCAAAACTTCCTACCCATGATCTATCCACCATGCCCATTTATGAATCCTAGATGTGCAAAATTTTCCCATGCAGAAGGAAAGTAAGTCAGCAGTCACCCAAAGACCAAATTCAAGTTTGCACCTTGTCTCTGCAGGTGTGTAGACAGGAACCAAAGGACTGAAGGAGCTATTAACTTTCTGGGCCAGTTCTACTGTTGTGCAATAAGGTCCCTGGACTATACCAAACTACATATATATTTCTATTTATAGCAATTAAATAAAACAGGAAATTTGAAAATGTATAGCCAGGAAAATCCATCTTTAAATATTTTGATTCATGGATTTCATGTTAATATTTTATTTTATTTTGCTTAAATTATATTACATTAAATTAATACAGCCAAAGTGTCAACTAAACTTTCATTTGTGTGGTTTTGCAGGAAAATTATCCCCTACTTCATACTAAAGTTACTTTCAAAAAGAAGTCCTGTAATTCAGGGGCAGAGCAAGAGGTAGATTCATAAGTTCTTGAAGTCAACATGAGAATATTAATTTTGTAGGTGGGATTTCTGGTAAAAATGTTTGACTGAAGAAATAATATTTTATATCTCTGCTCACAGTTTCAACTGTTTTGCAGCACAATATCAAAGAGCACTGTGTTTGTTGAATCTTCTTCCTCATTTTGTGGTTCTCACTATAAGAAGATTATGTTATTGCCACTCTTCAGTTCACATGCCTGAGTGCCACAGGTGATGGAAGAGGGACAATTATATATTCATAGCTTAGAATAGCATGGAGGTATTTCCAGGATGGTCACCGGGAAGTTGGTCTAAGTAGTTATCCAGGACTTGTCAATGCATACGTGTCCACTATGACTATTAGTCCATAAGAGCAAAGGCATCTGACCTGGCAGGACACTGACCTTGCCCAAATTTATGCCTACAAGAATACTGTATTTTATTAATGCAGACCTAGTGGGCAATTTTTGCAGTACTTCTTTACCTCCTGTTTGAAAAATCCTTTTTCAGCAAATCAATGAAACACGGCTTAAGAAGGAGACTGACCTCCAACAAATCAATTAGATCTTAGATGAAAGCTCTTTTGTAATCTTTTTTTTTTTAAAAAAAAGGAAGTAAAATACAGTTTACCTTTAATAAAACTGCCACAAAGTAATTGTATTGTATAACAAAGGATATTTCAATGTTCATAGTTATAGATTTTCTATAATAGCTAAAGTCACAATGATCCATGCGCTTTCACCCAGGTTAGTTATTTCCTATTTTAAAAGAATAAAAAGAATAATTTAAATTTAATTATCCTTTTAAACTGTCATAAAATAAGGATTTAGCCTTCCAAGAAATCATTATCTTTAAACTAACCTCTGAATGGAGCGATAATGATGATATCAGAGAGCAAATTATTTCAGAACACAGCACCTATTATGGATTTGTGTCTTTGGTAATCAACCATTGACATGTACAGTTTTTGAAGTTTGATACATTTGAGGGATGTACTTCTGTGTGCTAAACCCTCACTTCCAGTACTGGCACTACCATAGCCGCTGGTTCACTCTGTTCCTAGTTCCAGAATTTCAATTCCTAGACTCTAATTACTAAACCCTCAGGATGACCATCTAAAAACTAGTATGAAAAACCCACTTAAAATAAAATAAGATCCACTAAGAGTATTCGCTCCAAATCCAAACTAAACTTATACTACATCCCTAAGGATCAAAGCCTTTGGCTAACTTTGCTTTGATTTATTTTGGTATGTTTCAGCTCTTCTAGCTCTGGAGATGAAAGCGTCAAAATATCACAAGTCAGCTTCCTCATATGAGATTTTCCATGAAATTTCACAGACACGAGAGTTTCAGAAAGTTAGAAAAGTTCCAGTTAAGAGTCCATAGCTTGTCTGTCCTCATCCTACAGTATTTGCTAGATGTGAACAACACACACACATATACATGCACATACGCGCACACACATTTAGGTATTTACTGAATGTTTTTTTAAGCTACTTTAAGCTCCAGTTTAAGAATGTAAACTGTCCTTGTACTAAAGATTTTGTCCAAACAGTATGGAAGTACAATGTAATATGTATCTGAAGAAGACTTTTCTAAGGCAAAACACACACAAAATATGCAGAATGGTTGCCCAAGTGATAAGACAAAGCAATAATTGAATAAACAATAAATACCTCAACAAGGTCCTATTAAAAATAACTTACACTGAACCATCTTTTTTAATTGCCAAGAGTTCACTGGGCCAAGAGTTGTTCACTTGGAAGCAATTAATAATAGCTTGGCTTCAGCACAGCCAGTGACAAAATCTGTATCTGTTTCAGTAAAGCTAGAATCTAAATTTATGTACTGAGTATAATTAGGACCTTCCTTGCCTACTTCAAAACCAGCTTATTCATTTGTAGCTTATTGCTCTCTTGTTGGCTTTGATTGTTCCCTCCTCAAAGGAACAGGTTGCCCAGGGAGGTGGTTGATTCACTTTCCCTGGAGGTGTTTAAGGCACGGGTAGATGAGGTCTTGAGGGACATGGTTTAGTGTTTGATAGGAATGGTTGGACTCAATGATCCAGTGGGTCTCTTCCAACCTGGTGATTCTATGATTCTATGGTTCTATGAAAGAGAAAAATATTCCTGGCTTTTAACTCAACTATTGCTGATAATTTTCACATACATGACCAGCACTGAATCAATTACAAAAGGGATACCTAAGAAAGCTACTGTAAATATAACTTAATGTACCTCAGATGCATGATGCTATGATGATTACAATTGTATAGGAAAGCAGAGGAAAAGTTGCTATTATAGTTCTTTCAATTTAAATTGCAGGCAGAAAGACTAATGGAGAAAAATGACACTAAAGTTTACATCTAAGTCCTCTACTCTGTTTATTGCCATTGGTTATAGTCCTAGGGTCCACAAGTGCAGACAGCAAAGCAGGAGATACTTGTACCTTGCCAGATACAAGGCCTCCTGGCTATCAGTCAGAATAGTCCTCATGCCTGAAGGGCAGTCTTCAGTGTCAACACAGGAAGATATATGGGATCATGTATTTCTTTTCAGAGGTATTTCTTCCTCAGAAACAGTTTTCTTAAACTCCAAGTGTTATGCACAAGAATTTTCTCCACATTAGTTTATTAATACACTCCTAAGGACTTTACAGTCTTGAGAGACTAAGCAAGAAAAGCAAAATAGGGTTTTAGAGGAGATCTAGTCAAAAGCATTTGTTTCAGATATTGCAAATCCTTTTATCACCTGAGATTCTTGACCTACTTCATACTGGAGTACAGAGATTTTTTGCAGGCATTTTTAGTTCTTCTAACCATAAAATGTGACTTCTGCATAAGGACATTTTAAAAAGTTTCCAGAAAATCCTAAAATTTTGTTTTAGGTCTTCCCCTATTGATATAGGCCACAAAGCATTACTAGAAGTATAATTTAAATAATTTGCTTTTACAAATTTGCTTTTAAAATAAACTAGAATTTACAAATTTGCCTTTAAAATAAACTAGAAGCAACAGCTAAAGAAAACCACATTATGGAATCTTTTCAGCTAGTTCCCCTCAACAACTGTTTACAGATCTGAGTTAGGCATATGTATGTTCTGGTAAAATTAAGTGGACTGCAGAGCAGAGTACTTTCATTCCCAGTTACCTAAGTAGGAAATGCAATCTCATAAACAGATCTACTTTTAAGGGAAATCTATCGTATAATAATACTATTACCTATCTAAGAAATAGTGAAATAACCATCTCTGAATCCTCTGTCACTCCAGACAATTTCTGTTATCATGTCTGTTCTCAGTAAAAAGCTATAGAGTTAAAACTATTGGCATTTCTTGTATGTTTTTAATGTAAAAGTTGATAATAGAGTACGGTCTAAGAACAATACATTCCCTGCTGACAAATTAGAAATAGTCACCAAAAGGAAGGAAGCAAATTGAAACAAATCGCTGTTTACTACTCAATTAAGAGCAGAGGTTGAGTTCCAGTAGAACAAAACATATTTGTACAACTATGGAAAGTAAATAATCTCTCTCTTTTTTTTCCCCTTGAATTTCATGGGAAGGCAGACTGTCTCTCCTAGAAATGCAAACCACTGTGGAGGGAACAATGCATGGTCTACATCCCTGTAAGATTTGGAGCTAAATTTAAAAAACCCAAAACTTTGAATACTTCACCACAGAAGAGAAGTGGCAAGCATAAAGACTGAAACTCAAATACAATCCTGACAAGAGAGGAAATAATCCCATTTAGAGAAGAAAAGGGAGACCTCTCTGATCTAATCCCAGAAGTAAACTAAACACAGATTTTCTTTTATCTCTTCATTTATTTCTTCTATGTACGTTTATGACTGTGTTGTCTGTTTGTGAGGTTATAAATAAATGTCTGTTTGTTTAACCTATTTTGAATTAAGAATGATTTTTAAAAAAAAAAAAAAAAAAAACTTGAGTAAAACTAATGCACTTCTCACCTTAACAATTTTCACAGGTCCACAGCAAATTTTATCCAAATGATTGCAAAGAAGGTTCCCATTTCAGATTCAAAAGCAGAGGGAAAACTACGGACTTGTCAGAAGGTTCCCAGTGGTCTTAGGGTGATAATTGGTGGGATGCTGGAGGCTCTACAGCAATGAGTATGACACTGAGATATCTGTCTGAATACAAGCTCAGAGAGAAAATGAGACAAAATGTCAGTTCTCAATATCCTTATATCAAGACAACTGAGGATTTAGATGCAGGGTGGGTAACCTTCACTAGAAAATGTCTGATGGCAAGGCAGAAGACAATATTTTTAAGTGTATGGGGTACTGGCAATATGTTATATGATTTGTGTGCGTGTTAATCAGACTTCAACCAGTTTTGAGCAAAAGAAGACACTGAATTTTCCATTCTATCACATGGTTCTGAAACTGAAGAATTTAAAGATGAGGGGAAAATAATAAGGTATCATAGTCAGGAGATTTTATGAAGTAACTGCAGGTGCTGCACTTCCACTACACATTTCTTAGCTCGCTTCCATTCCCTGCAGGTGGTGGTGAACTGCAGAACATTTTTTTACAGTGCTCATAAATACAAAGATATTGACTTTAAAACTTAGATTTTTAAGAACATTTGGGTATCTTTATTTGCCTTTTCAGTACGGAGGCATTAGGCTTCACTCAGACCATACAAACTTTTGCCATCACCAGAAGGCTAGAAATATTTCTTTGAGAGATGAAATCTGAGCATTTCAAATAAATTCAAGAGATAGCTCAACACAAAATCCACTAAGCATCACAAGACATGTCATAAAAATTAAAGGCATCAGCAAACACAGTCTTTAAAGCAGTCTTTCACAGAGGCTCCAAGCAACTATGAATTCCCTCCTTCCCTTGATAGTCAGTTCCAGTGACTAATTACTCTTGTAAAAGCTGAATTTTCTTCTCACTTTTCATCTTGATTCTTTTTCTAACTTGGCTGTCATCCAAGGGAGGGGGGTCTCATTATGGCTTCATGACATTAAGTCCCTAAAATATTGAGAACTACTTCTATTTTGAGAGAAAAAACCCACAAACTTTACAAATATCCTTGCGGTTTTGTGAGCATTTCACTTCTGTTTGCCACACTATCTGTTTCTTGTAATCTACTGGGTGATGGGAGATGTTGTGTGTAGACCTTGAGGCAATATTTTTTTGAATACAAAGAATCCTCAAAGCATAATCAGCAAATTAGTCCACTAAGTATAAATATTTTCTAGGATACATAAATGTTGCTATTGCTTTGGCATCTTTCATTTGGCACATTTGATATTTGAAACATAGAGATTAAAGAACAAAATTTCTAATCCAATTTGTAGAGAATAAGTTCATTGCTTCTGGACCTGTTTTAATGATGTGATAGATGTGTAGAGGTTATGGCCATGACACATTTTTCCCAAAAGCCACAAAAACCAAAGCCATAAAAAGTAATAGAATTGAATCTTTTCATCCATTAAAATCTAACATATTGGCATTTGTCATCTTGTATAGTTATATACCAGTGGTTACATCTAATGAAACCAGCTATTTTTTATCTCTGCTACTGTATTCAAATTCATCAGGTTCATCAGTCTATTAACCTGTCTGCTTGAAAGATACCTAATATGGAAGTTCAAATCCTGACTAGTTGTTTTGTGCTCAACAGTGGTCCCCAACGGCACCATGTGTAAGTATAGCTAAATGAACAAATCATTAAGTAGAAGATAAAGGCAAAAGAAGGAAAAGAAAAATATGAGTGGTAACATTGCAGTTAAGTACAGACGGATCATTCAGTGTCACCAGTTTCAGCTTTCTTTCCTTAGACCACCACACATTATTCTGTAATTATGAAAACATTACTATGGCAGGTCAAAATCCTGTTTGATTTGGAGGTGATGTTGTGTACTTACTATTCTGGCAGTTCATAACACTGTCAGTACACATACAAACTTCTGACAACACAAGAAGGAAATCCAAAATTTGTTTTCCTTCAATGCAGTGACCCATTCGAGCCTTTCAAATTGTTAATATTGACTGCATTCTTTGGGAAAACAAAATTACTTCACAGATAGAAAATATGCCATTATTCTCTTATTTCAACCATTTTGGTTTTTTCCAGATATTTCTCCTCAAAAAAAGGTGTATATTAGCAGTTAAATTCAGAAGAAAATTCACTATGTTTAGATTTACAGGAGAAAGCACATGTTTATAATCTCTGGAGATTGTTATGCATTTTAATTCAAAAATGTTTCAGAATCAAATTTTGTGACACTATTATTCAGAAAATGTAACAGCTGAAAAAACACCAGAGAGGCTTACATAACATGGTATGTACAGCTATCTGTCATTTTTGTTGTATCTTTTCTAGATGGTGATCAAACAGCCTACCAGGATTGCACTTCTGGGATTTGTATTAGCTTCTTACAGCCTTAATAGCTGTCAGGAATTCGTGCACTGTGGAACTGTTTTATTATTGCTAGCCTCCTTCAGATTTTTGATAGCTCCGTTTATGCAATTATGAAGGGGTTATTTTCTCCTAATATTAGAGATATCTGAGAAAGACGCATTGCCCATACAACATTTAGGGTTTCAAAAGATTCTTTTATTATAATTCTGCATTAAACGACTGCAAACCTCTTCATATTTTTCACAGAAAGGGTCATTGGGCACTGGAACGGACTGCCCAGGGAGGTGGTTGATTCACCTTCCCTGGAGGTGTTTAAGGCACGGGTGGATCAGGTGCTAAGGGGCATGGTTTAGCATTTGATAGGAACGGCTGGGCTCAATGATCTGGTGGATGGGTCTCTTCCAACCTGGTTATTCTATGATTCTATATGGCAAACCTGATTGGTATATATAAAAAAATGCAAAGTTATATTCATATTTCATCCTATCAGAGCACTGAAAAATGTGCTAGCGAGGTATATGATATATCTCCCTGTCCCTGTGTTTAAGTAGGTTATTTTGGCACTTGGTTATATTCCTGCCTATATGAACAGTCATTATGGGTGTATACACAGGGAGGTAGGATAAGTGTGTAATGTGTAGTGCAGTTCTATGCGAAGCTACCCAAACCAACTCTGAAAACGTTGGCATGTCTTCACAAGAGTGGCTTACTGCAAATTCTTCTCTGACAGCTAAAGCCATGGAACGGTTCAAGGAGAATCCAGGTGAGGTTGTACTGCAATGCAAGAGAGGTTAGGATGAGACCAGAAAAGCAACAACGTAAATATTCTTCTTCACTGGTTCTGAAATGTCATGTCATGCAGAGACACTAGTTCGTGCCCCAGAGGCAGGATAGCTATGATAACAATGCTCTTGAAAATGAATCCTGCATCTTAATTGCATTATAATCAGATAATACAACACACAGCCTTTTTACAATGCCTTTTTTAGCTAGGCTTACACATTGCTGCCTAATAATAGTCATCTCTTATTGGTGGGAATGGTTGGACTCGATGATCTGGTGGCTCTCTTCCAACCTGGTGATTCTTTCATTCTATGGTCTCCTTGACTTCCTGAATTACAGGTCTGGCATCTGACTTATAGCAACCCTTTCACTCAAAGCAACCCTAAACAAACTCAAAGTTGACTTGGGAATCTAATTCTGAAAAAAAACCACGTATAACTATCTGTAAGTGCAACCATGTTAGAACTCTTTTCAGAACAAAATGCTCATTTGTTAAATGGAATACAAGACATGAGAATCTTTAATCTAGAATGAGAATTATAACTTTAAGGTAGGGTTGATATTTGCAAAGTAAATTTTCCTGTGATTTTTCAAAAAAAACCTACTTCTTTCACTATGTGACTAGTCACTTTAAATATTATAAGGAAATAGTACAGATTGGATGACCTCTATGAAGACTATGCCCAATGTACTTGTTTTCTCCCACAGGGGTTAAGGCAAAGTTTGTACAAGAGCATAGCCATCTACCTTGCAAAATTAATTCTAAAATTGGGGGGGGGTTACTTCCTTTGTGGAACAGAAATTACCCTTACAAATCTTATTGGATATTTTCTTCTGTCAGAACTTGTCTAAGATGTCTGAAGTTGTGTTTTGTCAGGCATCACAATTCCTTGTGGCAGTCACACAATGGTATATTAATTACAGACTTCAGGGACTTTTCCGTAACTGCAAGGTCTTAGGAAAGTTGTCCCACCTTTCAGTTGCCCACCTGCCCCTAGCAACATGCAAAATGTTCCCTCTACTGGTTCAAGCATGTTTAACCCCCAAGAAGTTTCATTTATCGACCTTGGATGAATTAAGAATTCTTCACAACACTGTTACCTGATTATCTTACAGGCTGATATGAGCTACTGCCTTCAGTTTGCATAAACTAATCAACATTTTCGTCAGGCAGAGTTTCAGAAAGAGATGACTCAGTTTCAGTGCTGAGAGCTTGACAAAGACTCCATACTGACAGATGCCAAACTGAGGGATTTCTTCTAGGCCTTTTTGGAAGGACCCTGCTGATTCTTGGCTGCCACAGGTTACAAGAAAAATGTTAGGAAGTGCTCTCATTTCTGATGGCTATGAGCTACTTTGCCTCTTCTCGGTAACTCTCCATCTGGTACATTGTCTATTTTGTATTTGGGGTAACAGCATCTCTACTGGCATGTGATGAGTAAAAAAGTCTTGTTTCTTTAGTACTCAGTATGCTCAGCACTGGCTCTGCTAGCCATAAAACCTCTGGTTCAGTACAGACAGCAACATGCCATTCATAGTAAAAAAGCCACTAGAATTCAAGCAGGAAAAGAAACCATAGTGTATTTTTTTGTAGATAGGTCATTCTTCTCTTTCTGGCCACTGCAGTATTGATCACAATAAGGCACCTAGAAAGCCCCACACATTGCTTAATCAAAGTTTTTTAGTTCAGTAGTGCCTCTGTTTTCTTGAGCCTGAAATTTGCCTGGAAGGTAAGGTATGTAATAAATCTCATCATTCATGCCCTACCTTCACTAATCATGATTTAGGACTGACTTGAGGCATAAACAAAACTGGCAATTACCCTGGACAGTGGAATAAGTCAGCAAAATCATGTTACCTCAGGCATGGTGGGGGTAGACTCCCACCTTCTAAGCACAAGGTCTGTACCCAACCCCTTCTGTTCTTTGCTGGGACCCAGCAGGTATCCATGGGCTCAACATCAATACTCCAACAACATACAGGCCCAGGGGAGAGCCAGAAAAAAAATCACACCCTGAAGCTTCCACCTCTGCCTGGACAACGTCATGATTTAGCCTTTAGCAAGCAGCTCAACATTTTGCAGCTATTGTAGTGGGAAGAGGAGGAAAACTTGGGGGTTGAAATAAAACCAATTTGAATAGAACAATTGAAGAAATAATAGTAGTAAAAATAACAAAACCACCAACACTAATAATAATTATATATAAAATAATATATTTATATGCAACCCTTCACTACCCAATGATTAACCTGTCCCAAGGAGTGATTACGCCAAATGCAACAATAGCAGTGAGCACAGAGTTCACAGCAACTGCAGTGACAGCCACAAACACAGGTATTGCAGCAAGTGCAACAATCACAGCAAGCAGAACACTGAACACAGAATCTGGATTACCTGCCCGCCCCTTGGCAAAATTTCCATTTCTATATTGAGCATGATGTTATGGTATAGAATATTCCATTGGCCAATGTGGGTTAGCTGCCCTTGCTTTGCTCTTGCACACTAGCAAAACAAGGGAAAATGAAAAATCCTTGATTTCTTCGCAACAATTAAAATCATCAGTGTATCAAAACTCTTCTCATAGAAAGGCTAAAAACAAGCAGCTGCTGGGAAGAAAATCATTTGTACTCCAGCCAAGCACAAACATTACCTAGCACAACTAAAATCATGTGTGTTATCACCGTTATTCTGACACTACATCCCAAATGATACTGGGAAGAAAATTAACTCTATCCCAGCTGAAATCAAAACAGCAATCATACAAAGGAGGTAGGACCAAACAGCTGGTTTTGAAACACAGAATCACTAGGTTGCAAAAGACACGCAGGATCATCAAGTCCTACCATTCCTATCAGTCACTAAACCATGCCCCTCAGTAGCTCATCCATCCGTCTTTTTAATGCATCCAAAGAAGATGACTCAACCACCTCCCTGGGCAGCCTGTTCCAGTGCCCAATGACCCTTTCT
>WAAB01007225.1:145899-214478 GCA_013389865.1 Piaya cayana | reverse complement strand
TTCTTGTAGATGGGTACATCAGCCAGCCTCCAGTCCAGTGGAACTTCTCCAGTCTTCCAGGACTGCTGGAAGATGATGGAAAGGGGTTTGGCCAGCACATCTGCCAGCTCCTTCAATACCCTTGGGTGAATCCCATCCGACCCCATAGACTTGTGGGTGTCTAGCTGGACAAGTAAGTCTCTAACCGCCTCCTCTTGGATCATGGGAGCCTCATTCTGCTCCTCTAACTCCTGGGTTAGTACACAGAGGGAACAACTTTCCTTACTATTAAAGACTGAGGCAAAGAAGACATAAAGCACCTCAGCTTTATCCTTATACCCTGTCAGTGTTGTTCCTTCTACATCCAGTAGGGACTGAATATTCTCCCTACTCCTCCTTTTATTCTTAATGTATTTATAGAAAGATTTTTTGTTATCTATAACAGACTTGACCAATCTGATTTCTAGTTGAGCCTTAGCTCTTCTGATTTTTTCTCTACACAATCTCACTTCCTCTCTGTAGTCCACCCAAGATGCCTGTCCCCTCTTCCAGAGCCCATAAACATTCCTCTTCCTTTTGATGTCTCTCAAGATCACCCTACTCAAACAAACTAGTTTTTTTCCCCTCCGGCTCCTTTTTTGGAACATGGGGATGGCTTGTTCCTGAGCTGCTAGCATTTACTTTTTGAACATCTCCCAGCCCTCATGGGCTCCCTTGCCCTTAAGGACTGTCTCCCATGAGACTTTGCCAACCAGCCTTCTGAACAGTCTGAAGTGTGCCCTCTGGGAGTTTAATGTGACTGTTCTACTAATCCCCCTCTTCACCTCACCTAGGACTGAAAAACCTATCATGCCATGATCACTTTGTCCCAGACATCCTCCAACTGTCACATAGCCCACAAGGCCTTCTCTGAAGTAAGGGGAGACCCCTACTCTACGGCCAGTTTTGCTAGCAAGGAATGGCACAGACATTCCTTGGAATGGAGACCACAGATTGGAATGAAGTGCAAAGACAGGACAATAAATATCCCCTACCATGGCTGAGACACTCATTTAATACTTGCCCAAGGAGTAACTTAAAAAGAACTTTCTGTTGTCTTACTAGGTAATCACCGTCTGGACACAGAGTCAATCAAGGACAGCCTCTGCCATAAACATGAATGTTATTCAACAATCCCTAAAGATAATATTATTTTCTTTCATCCCAAGAGCAATAAATTTGAATTGCACTATACTCCTGAGATATCTGAGGCTGTTCCTGGCTGGTCCCAGCTGGATTAACTGATCACAGCCATATTTATCCCACTTAGCTCCAAGCACTTCACTGTGGCATATAATTTGAGGGTAGCCTGACCCCAGTGTATTTCCTCTGTAACCAATGGAAGGGAAGAATGGCTAAAATTGACTTCTGAAAGTTAACATTATCTTTGTTGACAGCAAAGTGGGTTTGACCTCAAATTAGTCACATTTATTATGTGCCTGAAGTTAAGGGGGAATGAATCATTCCTCTGCAACTTCAGATATTAGGTTTGATCAAGACTATAGTCTTATAGTCTTTATCCAAGTTCCTGTGCCAGTACTGTGTTGAACAAAGTCTAGGTTTTACTGCATGGGTTGATTTGCAGCTGCTGCAAACTAGGAGGGTTTCATAAAGGTCATGTACCTAATTTCCAGCACCACAGGCAGATTCACAGAGAGGGTTTTAATTCAAGTATACCACCATCTTCTGAGCACTTGCCATCAAACCAACTTTTAGAAACTCAAAGTAATTCTGAAGGAAAAGTACTTCCTGAAACCATACTTCTGTCCTTCACCTCCCATAGCTTTACTCCCTGAGGAGTTTTCCCTTCAGATATTTCATACTGTATTTGTATTCAGAGCTTTTGCTGCACACCCAGCAGAATGAATATATTCACAATTCCTTTTTGCATCAGTGGAACTCTGAGCAGAAAGTGCTTTTCAGGCTGGTTAGGAAAATCATCAATTCTGTTTGGTGTACTGCTTTAGTGGGACATATAACTCCTCTTCATCCAAGAGTGGTAATACCGAGAGTAAACAGATGATAAAGAAAAATCATTGGAATGGAGTAAAACACCAGACAGAACAAATTTCACTGACTGGTTTGAATCCAAAGATTGATTTTATGTATTAGTGTTATTCTATTCATTTGTTAACACTGCAGTACAAAGGAACATGCTTACCCATTAAATAAACCTTAAATTTTTTTGTTCCCTCCTAGTTCTCTGCTTCCTCAATATGTTCACTGGTGGCTTGCAATACAAGGGTCGTAACTCTTAAAGACAAAGTCGAATAATATATTTTCAATACTAGTTCTGATGTGCACAACCTTTTGGCAAGAACATAACCTTATGAGGAAAGTATATTACCTAAAGAATTCTTAATAGTATACATTCAGGAAAACAATGGTATACCCTCCCCTACTAGCTTGCCCAATCACTGAGAGGAAAATTATTTATTTATCTAAGCAATTCATTGCTCGAAAGACATGAAAAATATTTTTGAAAGCATGCTGTCAAACTTGAGTAGCCACAACATAGGCCTTGGGCAGAATTTGATTAAAATATGAAAGGTAAATGTAATGAGTTTGTCTTGAGTTTCCTCACCAGTTACAGAGGTCTGTTTATAAAAGGTTTCCTTTACCCTAAGATGAAGAAACTACTACCATAATACAGAAAGTGAATGTAGTTCTGTAGTCTGAATAATCCAGAAGGTCAGACAAGCTGATAAGAATTGTTCTTCATTGATCGGTTAAATATCAGTTTAGTGATCACCAGTGATGAAATCTAGATTTGTTCTTTAAGACAAACTTGCAACAACACAGTGCTGATTTCAGCTAAAAGTTTGAGATACCACCACAAGGGAAATCAGCTTCTGTGAATTAACTCTTTTGATGCATTTCCATTCTCTCTGGAGCTTCCAATACAAGTATCAACATCTTCAGATCATGTTGACATTTCAGATCTTTTCCAGTGGTGGTCACATCTTCTAATAATGCTGACTGTAGGGAGAAAATTTCAGTCTTTCTACAAAACAGATAAATTGTACATTCCATTTTTTAACTGCAGTATCTGGGCAAAATGTCGATTCCCATATGGTGTAAAAAAACAACATGATGCTAGTTTAATGTGCAGAGAACCAATAAATGTATTCTCTCCATCTGTAGCCTAGCCACAAACTTTAGAAAGATGAACATCTGTGGTAAGAAGAAATGATTTCTGAAAATGCTGTGGTTAGATCTCAGATATAGTTCACAGCTTAAGGGAATACAATATAAATAGAATGTAGATATTTATGCATTATTACTGTCCTGTAATTTGAAATTAATGTGATAGCACTTAAGAGAGACTTAGATATTGGAGCAAGATTCAGGTACTGATCATTAGAATCTATGTAAAAGACTACTTGCCATACTACAAGTCATGAAAGCAATAAGGCTTGTTATCTTACCCTAAGATATAGTCAGAAGGAATCTTGCTGGACTTCAGTTGGAACATCAGTAACAATGGCAGGCACTTTCCTCTTCACAATGTTTATCACAAAACATCTATATCTGGAAACAGATGGATGATGTTTCTTCTGGAACTATTTAGAGTAATTTGCCAAATTCACACCAGCATAATTCCAGAAACACTATTTAAGTTTTGCCACAGATAAATTTTGTCTAATAGGAAGTATAATATTTTTAGTGATGATACCTTGAGGCAACAGTAGTAGCAGTACTTACCATATCTATCTAAATTTGTCTGTTCAGAAAATTCTAGTTTCATTTAAAAAAAAAAAATCACATTAAATAGAAGCTTCCCTTTCCACACTCCCAACTGAATGCTACTCAGAAGTCACACATTAAAAACTTTGTTATTGGCATTGTAAGATTCTTGGAAAAAAAAGACCCTGCATTGAACCGTGTGTGCATTAGAAATGGGTACATTGTTAACCCATAGGAGGAGGAAGGCAGGCACGTGCCATTCTAAGACTCACTGTTTTGTTACAACCTGTCAAATATGGACAATTTTAATATTTTCCTTTCAAACACACTAATTGTCATTCAAGCTGTGACGATGCTCCCTATGCATTCTGCCTACACAGCTTTAATCATTCACCAGCAGAATATATTTAGATTAGATAATTTAAATGCAGGAAGAAAAAATTGCATTGCTGTTTGTGGGATAATGTTTGTGGACATGTTCTCCTGTTTAACAAGTTTCAAATCTGCCTCACTGTATGCTCATTCAGCCCATACATCAACAACTTGTCTATGAGGATCTTATGGGACACTGTGTCAAAGGCATTACTGAAGTCCACATAGACAATATCCAGTTCTCTCCTCATCTACCAAGATAGTAATTTCATCATATAATTTTATTAATTTGGTCATGCATGACTTCCCCAGTAGACCTGAATGATCAGTTATCAAGATTGGTCTCACAGTGATGCCTGTCAACTCTCAGCTCTTGTAGGGGCATCCCATCAGGGTTCCTGGACTTACATGTGTCTAGTTTGCTTAAGTATTCCTTGCTTGGATCCTCTTCCACCAAGATTATATCTTCCTGGCTCCGGGTTTTCCCTTTGGTCTCTGGGAATTGTGATTTCTGAAAAACAGTTTTGCTAGTAAAGACTGAGGCAAAGAAGGCATTCTGTACTTCAGGCTTTTATAAATTCTGTGTAACCAGGTCACTCACCTCATTAAGCAATGAGTCCACATTTTCCTTCTTGTCATCTATGTACTCCTAGAAGCCTTTCTTTTGAATTTTTTTTAACAGCACTGGGCAGATTCAATTCCGTTTGGGCTTTGGCTTTCCTAACTTCATCCCTGCTTACTTAAACAATGTCTGTGCGTTGCTCTGGGGTTATTGGTCCTTTCTTCTACCCTCTGTATGCTTCCTTTTTGTGTCTGGGTTTGATTAGAAGTTCCTTGTTCATCTGTAAATACCTCCTGGCTTTTTTGCCTAACTTCCTACTCATTGCATGGAGCAGTACATCCTTAAATGTTAATCAGCATACTTTGCCCTCTTATTCCTCCAGGTCCTATCCCATGGTGCTCTTCCAAGCAGATCTTTGAAGAGGGCAAATTCTGCTCTCCTGAAGTCAAGATTGTGAGCTTAATTTCTACCCTTCTTCCTCCTCTCAGGATCTTGATTGCCACCATCTTTTGTTCACTGAAGACAAAGTCATCTTTGACTTTCACATCCCAAACAACATCTTCATGTTGATGAGTGTGAGGTCCAGCAGAGCATCTCTACTCTTTGACTTCCCTATCACTTGAGTCAGGAATACATATTGCTTACTGGACTAGCCTTGCTTTACTTCCTCACATTATTAGTTTATCTCCCCAGTGCATATGACTGCTGGAGAGGAGAAAGTTGTTCTGGATGAGTAAACATTCACCATACTACCTCACAAGCTGGAGAAGAAACATCTAGATTTTGTGGTCTACAGGAAAGTTCTGGAACAGTAAGTGGGGAAGAAATGGGCACTGGAGACTGAATACTATCAAAGGAAATTTACCAGCAAGTAAAAGGAAAAATCAGCAGAGGAACAGTATTGCTCCAAATAATTGAATAGGAAAAGCTAAGTAGAACACTTGCTCGCCCTTCAAAGAATCAGCTCTGAAATGCTTACCATGCAGCCTGGCATCCATACAACATCATTAGTTTTTCCATCCTTCTATTTTCTGCAATGCACAGGCATTAATTGAAATAGAAAGGGTCTGTAAAACCTCATGGTGCTACATATTGTTTTACAATCAAGGTTCTAGAGTTTAAATTTCTTTTTCTCAATACTCTATCATTCATAAGAGAGATATCTTTCTGCTTTTAGCACTTCGTTTTCATTTCCTCCCAGCCAATGCCAGCAATAACTAGTGCTTCAGCAGCATTCATTAAATACTCATTTGAAACACCTTTTCTACTGTATACTTTGGACTCTAAATAGTGTTTTGATACCTAGAGCCTTTTATAGTACAAGCCTTTTTTTTCCAAATACAATCTCGCTTGATTTCTTTAAAACAAGATTTTTTTTTTACACATTTTACTTTGTCAAATTTCCAGGCTAAAAAAAAGTTTAAATGTTTAATGGAAAATATAAAAATGTTGGTCACAAGTCCAACAAAACTAGGATAAAAATCATGCTATAAATCAAAGCTTATAACTATAGCATTCCAGCTCACTTTTACTAGACACCCCATGTTTGCCAGAAATAAACCTCAAAATATTTCTGATTTGAAGTTTTAACCCATATTCTCTAAAATCCTGCAGATGTACCCAAAACTACCTTCAAACATAAAATATTAATATACTTTGATAATCTATTTAATTTCAACATGACATGAAGTTGGATTCATCAACCATTCAGTCTTAGACACTTATCTTCATTGTCAGACTTAAGCAGGGTTTCTCCTTAAACTTCCTTTATATTTGGAAAGCTCTTCCAAAGGACACTTCAGAACAAGGAGCCTCTCTCTAGAAAAACACTGGAAAGACTGCATGCATAGTTAGCTCACAGATTAGTTGCCTAAACTTGCTATCCACATTCCACCGTTTTCCTTCCACTGATTTTTTTCTACTGCATGCAGAAAAGCAGACAGAAATAAACTTTTCTGGAAGAGCTCTGGGTGTCCTGGTGGACAACAGGTTTAACCAGCAAAGTACTCTTTGCAGCAGGGCAACAGCCTCCTGGCTTGCATTACCACTTGCACATTGTAGTATGCCACTGCCTGGTGGGAGCATGTGAAGTGACAGAGAGTGACTCTTACAGGAGGTGCACAGTGACATACGAATGTGAAGCGAATATGAGCCGGCAGTGTGCCCAAGTGGCCAAGAAGCCCAAGAGCATCCTGGGTTGTATCAGATATAATGTGGCCAGCAAGACTAGGGACATGATCTTCCCCTTGTACTCAGCAGTGGTGAGGTTGAAACCTCAAATACTGTGTTCAGTTTTGGGCCCCTCACTAAGAGAAAGTCATTGAGTTGCTGGAGCATGGCCAAAAGGCAATGAAGCTGCTGAAGTGTCAGGAGAACAAGTCTTATGAGGAGCAGCTGAGGAAACTGGGATTGTTTAGTCTGCAGAAAAAGGTACAAAGGAGACCTTATCATTTGCTGCAACTACCTGAAACAAGGTTGTGGTGAGGCGAGCACGGTTTCTTCTCTCCAGGTAACAAACAAAAGGATGAGAGAAAATGGCCTGAAGCTGCATCAAGGGGAAGAGTGGATATTAGGGAAAATTTATTCATTGAAAGGATTGTCAAACATTGGAACATGCTGTCCAGGGAAGCAGTTGAGTCACTCTTTATTTTTTAAATAAAAGACATGTAGGTATGGTGCTTCGGGATGTGGTTTAGCAGTGGACTTGGCAGTGCTAGGTTAATGGTTGGACTTGATGATGATCTTAAAAGTCTTTTCCAACCTAAACTATTCTATGATTCTATGACATGGGGCAGCAGACACAAGCAGCAATCCCCAAAATTCTGATTCGGTATTAGGAAAAAATTCACCCTCTGAGAAAGATCAAACACTGCAACAGGTTCCAGAGAGATGTTTTGGGACCTCCACCCTTAGAAATATTTAAATTTTGTCTGGACAAAAGCCCTGAGCAGGCAAGTCTAACTTCAAAGTCAATTCTGGTTTCATGAGGTTACTTTCAGAGGTCCTTTCCAACATAAATTATTCTATTATTCTGACAAAATGACAAAGAACTTAAAGTAGATATTTGCTGTTACCTGTGTTTTTATGTCAATCTACTGCCAAAAGAGAGACTACAAACATTCAGAGAAAAAAATAATAAAAAAAAAATATTTCAATAATTCCTTTGATCACAAATGATTACAATTCTTCTCAGTTTAGAGAACAATGACCCTAAGAGATTTCTCAGATGTAAATGGCCAAAGGTGCCTAGAGACCTACACCTGTTCCTTTCCATTTTTAGCCCAGATAAATCAACAATGAAAACTCTGATGTGTGTATTAGCCAAATACAAAAGAGACTGAGAAGGCCAGTAAAGACTTCCCAGTGAATCCACTCCTGTGGAGAGAGGAATGTGTCTGTTGGATTTGCACATCTTCAGTTAAGTCTGATTTCCTCACTTTTACATGGTTGTTGCTTTAACTCATTTAAAAAGTGTTTTAGTCACTAATCCACTTCAGAATGATAGGCATAACAGATGCAAATTTGTACCCAGAAACACATGTTGCTGGTGATTAAAAAACACAGTACAGCAGCTAATGTTAATGAATTCTGCATACCATAAATAGTGAATTACCCTTGCCAGTACAAACATCCACAAAGGCAAACCTTGATAGAAAAGAGCATCAAAGAGAAACAATTGGAATCTCTGTTCTAAAGAGGAATTTACAAAATGTTACTCACACAAATCTGTTGGTTACTTTTGACTTTTAGCTGTACTCCATGATATCAGCCTGCCTTTGAGATACCAACTCCTCTCCACAGTCTGAAATTTTCAGCACACACAGGAGGATCACCGGCATTACATGATTCATCCCTTCCACATGCCTGTTTACTTGTGGGGGTTCATAACCTGAAGCACTTTGGCTACACATTCAATTCCCAAGACATGAAGCTGCCATTCAAATAGTCTGAAAAACATGCAGTATCTTGCCAGTGAAAACTCATATAATGCATGGAACAGATTACCTTTCAGCATTTAAGTATTCATAACCATTTTGTTGCATGCAGGATGCAACATAACTATCACTGTCCTTGCAACCCATTATATATTAAATCATCCTCATTTGTGAGTTCACTAAGCTCTTATTCAAAAATTAAGAAGCTTGGGTTGGTTTTTTTTAATGCCCTTGTCAACAGTCCAAACTTTGGAAGTTAGATCTGTTTGCTCTCTGGCAGTTGCTGATATCCATACAAACTTTCTGAATGTTTGTATCAATGTTTGAAAAAGTAGATATTGTATTTATTCTATTTTAAGTAATTAATATAAAGGCTGAGGTTCTCAAAGAAAACACAAAGTTACTAGGTGCTCAGAGTTCAGAAAACATCTTGGTAGAGACGTATGTTTAAAATCTTCAGCTTTTCATAAAAATACAGTCAAAATAAGAGAAATATTTGAAAAGATTCTGAGCATGACATCTAAAATTATACATTCAGGAATAAAAGAGTAAGATTACATTTATATATCCACTACATAGACCTAATTGCAATATTAAAAGTTCACTTCAAGTTTGATGACAGACTTCATCATCATCAGTGCGCTGGTTTTGGCTGGGCTAAAATTAATTTTCTTCATAGTTCCTAGTATGTGGATATATTTTGGATTTGAGCTGAAAACTGGGATGTTTTAGCTCTTGCCAAGCAGTGTTTGCACAGAATGAAGGCCTTTTCTGCCTCTTAATCCACTCTACCAGTGAGCAGGCTAAGGGTGCACAAGAAGCTGGGAGAAGGCACAGTCGGGACAGCTGACTCCAACTGACCTCAACTGACCAAACAGATATTCCATACCAGATGACATCACAGTCAGCAAATAAAGCTGGGGAAGAGGGTAGAAGGACATTTGGAGTTACGGTGTCTGTCTTCCCAATTAACTGTCATGCATGTTGGAGTCCTGCTTTCCTGAAAATGACGGAACATTTGCTTCCTGATAGGAAGTTGTGAATGAATTCCTTGTATTTCTTTGGTTGCCTGTACAGCTTTTGTTTTACTTGTTAATTCTTTTTTATCTCTACCCATGAGTTTTCTCACTTTTGTTCTTCTGATTCTCTCCCTTTCTGAATGAGCTGGGGAGAGAGCAAGAGGCTGTGTGGTGCTTAGTTTCTCACTAAGGTTAAACCACAACAATCAGCTTAATGTGATGACCTGTGACACGCTTTGATTTTAGATATGTTGTTTAGACACCAGGAGAGCCCTGGGAAGCAGTTCTAAACAGTGCATGAAGTTCACTTTTAAACACCCTAAAACATTCAGAATAATTTTAATTGCATTCAGAGGATCTTTATATTGTCACGTGACATAGCATTCTTTACAGACATCTCAGACAAGTGTTGGCATAAGAGTGTTAGGGAATAAGATGCATATGTTCTCATAATGTATTTACAAAAATGTAGGGAGAACATATGGTAGATGTTATCATCAACGTTATAGTAAGAAAAGTGCTGTGTACCCCATTCTCCATTTCTGATGAGAACCGCGAATAAAAGCAACATGAACAAAGAAATACCCAAATCATAGAATCATAGAATCACCAGGTTGGAAGAGACCCACCGAATCATTGAGTCCAACCATTCCTACCAATCTCTAAACCATGCCCCTCAGTACCTCATCCACTGTGCCTTAAACACTTCCAGGGAAGGCAAGTCAACCACCTCCCTGGGCAGCCTGTTCCAGTACCCAATGACCGTTTCTGTGAATAATTTTTTCCTTATGTCGAGCCTGAACCTCCCCCAGTGGAGCTTGAGGTCATTCCCTCTTGTCCTGTCCACTGTCACTTGGCAGAAGAGGCCAGCTCCCTCCTCTCCACAACCTCCTTTCAGGTAGTTGTAGAGAGCAATGAGGTCTCCCCTCAGCCTCCTCTTCTCCAGGCTAAACAACCCCAGTTCCCTCAGCTGCTCCTCATAAGGCTTGTTCTCCAACCCCTTCACCAGCTTTGTTGCTCTTCTCTGGACTCGCTCCAAAGCCTCAATATCCTTCTTATGGTGAGTGTCCCAGAACTGAACACAGGATTCAAGGAGCGGTCTCACCAGTGCTGAGTACAGAGAGAGAATATCCTCCTTGGACCTTCTGGTCATGCCATTTCTGATCCATGCCAAGATGCCATTGGCCTTCTTGGCCACCTGGGCACACTGCTGGCTCATGTTCAGTTGGCTATCAACCAACACTCCCAGGTCCTTCTCCAAAGTGACAAGTCAGGTATTGATGAATCAGAAAATGGCAAGATAGCTACCATTCACCAAACTGCTTTTGAAAAATGTTATAATATAAGAGTTATGAAAGACAAAATTGATCTAACTTCTACAACTTTCACAGAGAAACCTTTAGCTGATTTATGCAGGAAGAATTATCACTTTTTCAAAATAGACATCTGGCTGAGTTAGGGATATCTGCCCTTCATTCCATGGTACTTGGAGAACTAGATATTCAAGACCATTTTTCTGTTTGTTAAGTTGAATTATATCCCCAGTTTTGATCAGAAAATTCAACGAAATTAAAATTATGACATTATTCTAACTTTATGGAATGTTCAATGAGAACAGAATTTTACTGTGTAACTATTAGGTATTAACTACCCTCCAAAAGCTGGACATAGATACTAATGTATCGTAAACATATTAGTATTGCAAGTTTTGCCATTAATTTCTGCAAGATTTTTCACCATCACTTAGGAAAATCTAAGGCAAGTACATGGAGATTTGTTTCCAATGTTTCATTCAAAATATATTTGAAAATATTATGTGCATTTCCCTTCTATTAAAAGTATAATTTGGGGGAAAAAAATCTCATTTCAAATCAGTTTGGGTATTGAAGGTCAGGGAAGAAAAACCCAAGGACAGGACTGCAAGAGAAGATGGGGAAAAAAGTCACAATCTCTCTTCCCTTGATAGAATCATAAAGGAGTTTTAAGTGCAACTGAAGGAAAAGAAACTCCTTTCATTTTGTTGTGACTGTTCATGTGTACAAATTTCACAAACTTTTCCACTGTAACTTGATTTCAAGTGAGTTTGGACAAACATTTACTTAGAAAGCACTCCAAGAAATTAAGCAGAAAAAACTAAAAGTGGTGTACAAGAAAGTTCTAGCAGGAATACGGGTGGAACAAAACATTTTTTTGAAGACTACTGATATAAGCCTGGTTATGAAGAATGATATAGCAGATGCTCTTAGAGAGTCAGTCCTATTAACTATCTCCTAAAGTGCAATTCATTTCACCAGTCATAGAGGTGCTGAGGGACATGGTTTAGTGATTCATAGGAATGGTTGGACTCAATGATCCAGTGGGTCTTTTCCAACCTGGTGATTCTATGATTCTATGATTCTATGAAGGTGACAAAGGTTTCCTACAGTCAGTGGAGAGAACAGTCACTTTGAGGCACAATCCATCTCACCTTATTTCAACACCTACAATTCAACTGCCTCAGCTGGTAGTAGGAGGTGCTGCTGAAAATACCTAACAGCTACCAATACTTTGTACATTTCAGGACCTCAAATGCTTATTGCATTTTCCACTGTACTCTCTTGAGCTGCAGCTCATCTTCCTACAAACAAAACCACCTGATCTTTTGGAAAGACCATTGTTTGAGGACAGAGGAAGGGTTTCCACTTCTGAGCAGTTACTGGTGAATAATGGCAAAGTTAGGTGACCTCTGTGCTTATTACAGGTCACTAAGGTCATTATTGTCAGCCCTGCTCAGTTCCAAAGTATGAGTTGTGTCCTTTAGAACCATTGAATAATTTGGGTTGAAAGCAACCTTTAGAGATCATCAAGTCCAATTGCCTTGCAATGAGCAGGGACACCTTCAACAAAATCAGGTTGCTCAGAACCACGTCCTACCTCACCTTGAATGTTTCCAGGTACACAGCCTTCACCATCTCTGTAAGTAATCTATTCCAGTGGTTCACAACCCTCATTGTGAAAAAAATAGTCCTTATATCTGGTATAAATCTATCTTCCTTTAGTTTAAAACCACTATCCCTTGTCCTATCACAACAGGCCCTGTTAAAAAAAGTTTATGCCCACCCTTCTTATAACTCACCTTTTAAGTACTGAAAGGTTGCAATAAGATCTTCCCAAAACCTTCTCTTCTCCAGGCTGAAAAAAAATTCAGCTTTTTCAGCCTTATCTTCACAGGAGGGGTGTTTCATCCATCTGATTATTTTTGTGACCCTCCTCTGTACCCACTCCAACAGGTCCTTTATGTCATGAATATTTGAAATATCTGATCTATTGTACATCAGGGAAATGTCTTTGCAGCTCGACAGATTTCTAAATGAAAAATCCCTCTTATAAGAGTCGGGTTAATAAAATAATATATGGGATTTAAAATTCTGGGTTTACATACAATTCAAGCTACTGTAACTTAGCAAAAAAAATACCATAACACTAGATAATATAAGAGTACCATTTTAGAGCGTAGTTTTCCTGTCCATAATCCCCTTTCAAAATATTGGCATCTTTTCAGATACCAAAAATTGAGCAAATCTTCAGCCATAAAATGGTCATTTTATCTTACGAGTACAAACAAGTACTTGAGAAAACACATAAACCAAAAGAAAAGAAAACTCAAGGTAGAGATGTTGATCTATTTCATGTGAAATATGACTGTTCCATATTGAAGACAAGAAAAAACAGAAACATCCAGTGGTCACTATTATATAGTGTTTTATGTTGACCAAAGCTAAAAAGTAACATGTACTGTTATGCCAGTTTTATTGTGAAATATGCATTTCTGTCTGTATAAACAGAATCTGCTTTTAGAAACTTAAATCAAGCAATGTAGAAACTTCTGACTTGCAGTATAGTCATAACTAACAATGATACGTTTATGAAAACTGACATATGGCTTCCTCATAGGAAAATACTTCACAGTTCAAAAATGATTAACTACACTTCAAATAGATAATTACTACTAAAATAGCATATTCTAATTAATATAGTCCTAATTTTGGCATTCAACAAGCATGATTTTATTTTTTATTAACATCATGATATTAAATATATTTTTATACTATTTTAATTAGTTACATTCTTCCAGTACAGACTGACCAACAATAACAACTAAGGTTTGTTTTTTTATTCCACAGTATTCTGCTTAAATTATCATAAGAAATAAAATTATTTGCCCGATCAGTGGCAGTAAAATAAGAGCATGAGATTGCCTATTTATGAGCAATATAATTTACTGCAATTAAGAAAACCCAAAGGAGAAACAAACAAATCCTGGACCTTAAGAGAAGGCCTGTGTCGGAGATCGAGGTTTTTCTTGTGGGAAGACAGGCTACATAGCATTTTTTAACTCGATGCAATGGTATGAAAAAAATTGTGAAGTGCTTTGGTAAATCCAAACTGCTGAATAACATATGATGTCTGCAGTCTTAAATTTGATACTCTGCAAACTCGTTCCATGAAACAGTTGAAAGTTGTGGATGTTTCCCTGTGTGTGTCTTTAACACACGCATGCTCACCACAACTACAGATATGTGGTGATAAGCAAACCTTATTCATGCTGGATGCAAAATCACAGGTGTTTTACTCCTGACCATCAGTTTGAGCTTCTAACATGTGAGGCAAACGAGTTTTATTTGCCCCTTGGAGAGGAAGCTGGCCTCACTTCACAGATTTGAACTCATTAGCCGCAACAACTGTGAACAATATGAGCCCTGCATCACACAGGCAGCTGTTAGCCTCCTCATGCCACAGCTACTCCAAACATCAAGTGACTATCTATGTGTCAGCACAGGCTGAGAAGATACAGTGGCTTGAAAAGATATAGTGTGCAGTTTTCCCTCACACACCCCAGAAATCAGATCTCAGATGAAGGAGCTCACACTGCCAAAGCAACACATGCCAGTTGGCAGCTCTGGTGGTCTCCTCTGCCTCTTTTCTACTTTGTCTTTCTATCACTACCCTTGAAGAGTAAAAAGCTATCTAAAACTCATTATGACCTAGAAGGGGGATGGTTACTAGCTTTCATGTACCCTCCTCTTTACCATTTCTGCTGTGGCTGTCCAGGAAAAGAGCACCATTTTTATCAGTTATACTTTCTTGCCCTCTGCTGGCAAAACTATCAATTGATTGTAAAGAAATGAATCTTAAAATCGATTTTCCAGTCAATCATGAAAATTATTGATATGACTTCTTCATATAGTCTTCCCTCAAAACCTCCATGAGAAACGCTAATAAACTGTTTCTAACCAAGCCACCTGAATCCTAACAATACTGACCCTTATTCAGAATCAGGTTAAAGCATTGTTAACTACCATCTTGTCTCCAAAAATGTGCTTTCTTCAAAGCACAAGGAGAAAATGGAAAGGAGACCAAACAAGCAAGAGGAAATGAGGGAACAAGTAATATGCTTACATTTTGCTACAACACAAATTAAACACAGGTGCTGGTGTTGACTGGGAATACAGCGAAATAACATTTTCTGCTTTAATAAATTATATTGCATTTATGGTATTTTATCAGAATAGGTAGATAGCAAGTGTTATATCATTGTTAATAAGCAGTATGCATGTTTTTGTACTCACAGCCAAGGAAGAATTCTTCATAACAGAAACGAAATCACTATGGGAACACATTTGAGAGCCTTTCAAGAACTTCTGGGAGAGAATTTTGCCTCTGGGTTTTATGCCTTCAAAACCTCAGCCTCCAACTTTCTCTAAACACATACAGTTCCTCCTGAATAGCAGTTGGAAAAGCAGTCAGGTTCATTGGCTATATTGTCACCATTCTCCTTTTCATCAAAGAGCAGTTATGGTGGATTAAAAAAGTAATGTCACCATGTCACAAAGAAGGAAGGATAGCTCTTTGTTAAGTATACCACTGGGAAGGACCTCTCTGACTTTTAATGTCTCTTCAGGCCTTTCAGGCAATCAGTAGTTCCCTCCTGTGAGCCATGAACCTTTGCAGAAAGTCTTTCTGTCATAAGTAACCTTCTGCTTTCTATTTAGTGACCTTAATCTTCAAAATGACAGGGTATTTTCATGGCATGAGAGTTTCCCTTGCAAACCCTTACACAGCGCTGAATGGCTCACATGAATAAGCATATACTATTTAGGAAAATCAAAATTTTCTTTCAGATGTTCTTTTCTTCAGTGAATACTTTCAAAGACCAGATCTTAGCTTGATACTGAAAAAAATAATAGTAATCTCTGCTGGGATAAAACAGATGGAAAATGGATGTAAGCAGGATTCATGTTTCTCTTTCCAGTTGCAGTCAGGTTCCTTTTCAGATAGTTGTTTTGCAGTGACTGCTTCCATTCATCATGCTATATTGTGCTAATATCTGTAAGTCCCCAGATTTGTTTCATAATGCAAACCAGATTTTAAAGGATTTGTTTTGGGAAATATCATGTTTCTGCTGGCAGTACAAAGAGTATCTTCATTCCTGTTGCTGATCACCTAATGACCTTACTGTAAACAGAATGTCTTTTTATTCAAAGTAAGGTCAAGTTCTTTTACCTTTTTAAAGCATTATAACAGCTGGAAACAAAATGTACATCCAAAAAATTCAGCCCACAAGTCCTCAGCAGACTGTTGCAGGACTACAGACTGCATATTGAAAGAAATCAATCCAAACTGCATTTATATAGATTTAAATATAAGGACTTTTTATGAATTCATATATAGGCAACATCCATTACATCATCTGTCAGTGTCAGCTTCCACACTTGAGCTGCAGAAATACGGTTTCCTTTGCCTAAATATCTTTTTAAACCAAAATCAGAGGTAGTATATTAGCAACATGGTATGACTCAGGGAATAAGTAATGGCATGCACAGCTTTTCATTTCAAGAACCTAAGTTCAAGTTCAGCCTAAGCCACTGGAGAAAGTCCTATTGTCACTCCTGTAGCAACCTATAGAAAATTAGTTCATTTTCCAAATCCAATTACCTTGATTTTAGTTTCCAAATCCAGGAAATATGTTCACATCATAAATAACATCAGCATAGAAGATAACCTTTTTAAAGATTTTAGCATAAAGGTCAATGATTAGAAAAGATTTAAATTGGTGGATCCTCATTCACTTCAGGTTTTCCTTATGTGTCAGGTTGTCAGTGGCATGAGGTTCACTTGTTATGGGATCCCATTGCCAAAAGAGGGACAAATCAAGGCACTCAGTGAGGTATCAGAATCTGGATTTTCAGATCAGTTCAGAAAGAAGTCAGTGGGGAAAGGAACAGAGACCATTTTGAACTACAGCTGTGTCACAACAAGTTTTTCTGACCTCATACAGCAGAGGTGTCATGCAGTCCTGTCATACTGCTTTCTTTCTATTTCACCTTGAATGCACACAGTATTGTGCACCTTTCAGGATGTGGACATGGGTTCATGTGCTATATGTTTAATGCAGTTTATACCAGGGATGACCAAAAGTGATTTTAAGGGGGAGAAGTTATGGTGCCCACCCACACTTACTTGATAACCCAAAAGAAAAAGAAAAAAGAAACAGAAGCTCTTGAAATTTAGATTTAAACAGAAAATTTGACAGTCATTTCACATCTATTATTTCACAAACAAATCTCAGTTAAATCAGACAGTTTACATTTAAAACAGTTTACATAAGCACACTCCAAAATCGACTTTCTGACAACATCAATAATTACTATGGAGCAAAATATTGCACTTCAGAATCAACCTGCAAACTGAAATTCAAGACTTTTGGTGTATGCCAAGGTCATTGGTAGCAACTTTGTTTCAGTACCTATTCCAGAAAAGGTTTGACCCATTTGCCAGCTTTTTCATTTTTATAGTCCTTTTCACAGGCGAAAACTGGATGTTTGATGTCATACATCTTTCAGAAGTAAAAAATCTCACTCTCACTTTGTCACAGTTCTTCCTATCCTGTGGCAGGCAACAAGTCACTGTACAGTGGAGTGAGATCAGTAGTAGGTACCTACAGCCGTTCCTAGATTTGGAGTGTGACTGGTTTATATTTTCTTTGATGCTTCTGATGTTTCTTCAATAAGTGCATGTCTTGACATTGATACTATTTGGCCTTATACCAATCAGTAGCATATTACAAGTTGCCTGCACATGCATGTTCTGGCTTCAGCACATAAGCAGCACTTTCTTAATGAGACAGAGCTTTTTCCCATCTCATATTAGAGCCTAACTCAATCCAGCAGGGATGGAAAACAATGATTTGCAGGCATCTTCCAAATTCCCACAGGGAGTTGTATTATGATTTTACACCTGTCTACAATTTGTAAAAAAAGGCATGGTCATAAACTACATTATCTAACTCAAGAGAGTGACAGAGATAAATTCAGTTTTAACAGAGACTGATAACTCCCTTTAAGGCACTACGTCAAGAGTTAACTGTGATTACTGGAGTTTAAACCCAAGTGAAGAAGTCGTCTTGTCTCACAGTGCAAGGTACACTTGCATCCTCAGAACTATCCTTCCTTAATGCATTTTTTCCCTTAAGGACAGATGGACGAAAAGGGGAGAATCTGCCCGTTAAAAGCATCTCACCAAATACAGATAGATGGTCTGAAAGCATCATCTGGGATTCACCTCCGTTTTGTAAGGACACTCTGCCATACCAAGATTTAAGGTATCAAAAGAGAGTGCTTTCACCCACATTATACAGTCAAGAACTCTTTGAATACTGTTTCTACCTTGCATTTTTAATCTTTTTGCTAATTTTAGTTACTTCTAATGGGCAAGTTGTCATAAAGTTGTCACAATATGTTCTGCAGAAAGATCTATTCTAGAGACATTTTTCCAGCAAAATTCCTACAGTCAGCACACAGCAGCCTTAGCCAACACGCAATTTCAATTTCTTCAGTGAAACCTTTATCTCTTGGAATTAGTTTTGCCATGGTGATCCAAGGTTGGTGGACCTCACACAGGCAGAGCAGCTTCCTCTAGCAGGGTACAGTCCCAAGCACCTGCACACGGCCAGGGCAGCAATGGTGAAGAATCAGCTGAGCATCCTGGATGAGGCTGGTAGTGAGTCAGGTCTGGGAATCCAGGGAGTCCGGTCAGTAAGTCAAGACAGTAGGACATAGTACAGTACCTTGCCACACCTGATGTTCTGTGATATATGAGGAAACATGGATCATACAGGTCCATGTGATTTAGAAATATGTAACAATTATGCTTGCCACTGAAGTATCAATATGTACACCCTGAATTTATAAAGGCCCTGGAAAGCCCATAACACAGTAATAATGAAAGTCAATGCTGGGTAATGGAGGAAGTGCCACAGTTGTCCTACTGGAAGACAAAATACAGCTTCAAGACTGGCATATCACATTGTGGTCCATCCAACACAAGGGTAAACCATTATCCAGAAGAGTTCTAAACAACTTATAACCTTCAACGGAGAGAAATCCAGACCTGGCAAAGGATCAGTGACTATGGGAACACAGATTGACTCAAACCAACTGGTAAGAAGGAAATATGCTGTGCTATGCATTTCTAAACATTTGAGCATTCATTTAATTTTTATATTTTTTTCTTCCATTCAGAAGCACACCAACTTCATTCTCGTTACGCACTGATTTTTTACTTGACCTTCAGCAGTGCAACCCTGATGTAAGATCATTATCTGTAACGTAAATGCACCCACACAAGCTTTTGGCTGCTGTCTAATCCCAACCTGCAGCAAATTGTCCCAACTCCAGCTCTGCTGCCACAAAAAAGAAATTCCAGAGCAATCACTCAAACTGAGAGCAGGGCTACTGGAGGAGGCTACAGTGGAATGAAAACTATCCCATATAATGAAATAAAGGACAGATCTGAAGTTGAAATACATTTACTCTTTCTGCCATGTCTGCTATAATATGAGCCAGCTGGGTCATCTTTATGGTGGGTCATAGTATAAGAAAACTTTGTGCTGAGATCTTTGTGGACATGGGTATTTTTATTGGAAACCGAATCTGAACAAGGATCATTCTGACTTATGTTTAAAATAGACTGAATGTCATTTCAGTCACTTCCAAATTAACATGATTGTTTAAAAATATATGAAGTGCTTCACTGAATTTTAATCTCTCTACTGCAAAAACAATTTTAAAAGATTACTGCCTAACACATTTTTAGCGGGATGTAATCATGCTATCTAAAACATAAATTTCATACACCACAGTAACTTTTAATCATTCTGCACTGCACATACACAGCATTCAAATGTCTCTTTCAAGTGTCAAAATAAAATTAATATTTATTAACACATCTCTGAACTAGCACATTTACAAAACTGAAGCTCAGGACTTTTTCTACTGAGATATCTAATCCACCTAAGCTATTTTGTACATTCTCAATTAAATGTATTTTATAGAGCCTTGGGAAGTCTCAGAATTTCTGAAGCACTTTGTGGTTTATTTCACTAAATTCTTCAGGAAAAAACTCTTGGGTCAAGTGATGAAGGGGATTCCCATTCCAGAGCTGGCTTTCCTAGGTTGTTAGTTCACTGTAAATAAAGTTGTAAGTATAACAGATACTACTGAACCTTACACACACAAAAAGTAGTACCTGAGCAAATACATAAAATGAAACACAGATAAGTCATGTTCAAATCAAAATCTATGTCTTTGACAACTCCAGGGCATAAGGGAAGTTTATGGGAGCTGGGCAGGATCTGAATAACAGCAACTCCCTATCAGGACAGAATAAAGGCCAGGTTCTCAATATTCCCAATTTGGGGAAAAAAATAGCTCCAGGTGAGAACTTGATGGGCTCAGACACAACTGAAAAGGTGTGTCTCATCAGAGAGAGAATGTGTTGGTTTTAGTCCCTTCTGTAATGTAAACACTGGAGATTTTCAAACTTGTGTCTCTGATTTCCCTGACATAGTGCATGGAGAGGGAGAAGGTCCCTATACTGTTCTCTCTGCAGCTCTTATGGTAGCATATCAGGTCTCCTCAGAGGGATGTGCCAAAGATTTTGTGAATCCACCATGACCTGTGTGCTGAGTTTCTTAGACTTCCCAGGATTTTTTTGACTATACTCACACTCTGCAGTCAAAACTCAGACATGTAGGAGACTTCAGTGGAAGAAATCAAAAATTGTGCCTAAATGCATTTATTATACCATCTCTATAGTATATATCCCTATATATATTTATATATCCCTATATAAAGAAATCCAGCCATCATGGTACAATCCAAGTGAAATACGCAGTTCCCATTAGGTATCTGCCCAAACCCTAGTTTTATGAAACAGAAAGACAATATTAGCTTCTTGTCCTTAAGCTATTCAACACACCTTCCTTGGAGGTGTTTAAGGCATGGGTAGACGAGGTCCTGAGGGACATGGTTTAGTGTTTGATAGGAATGGTTGGACTCAATGATCCGGTGGGTCTCTTCCAACCTGGTGATTCTATGATTCTATGATTCTATGTTAATTGGTAGCACAAAATGAAGAGATCCACTAGTATCTGCACTTCTAAATCACTTACCACCTCTGAAAAATCCCACCCTTCCCATAAAAGCACTAGCTGACAAAGTTCATGTTGTCAAGCAATCTGCACCAAATGAAAATCCAAACAAACTTAGTGCAATTGTCTGTTGCTGTCCATAAGACAATTAATGTGGCTTTAGATTTCCTGGATAGCAAACAGTTCATTCAAAGAGCAAAATTATAGATTCTCCTGTCATTGTTCACTGGGAAGCAGGGGAGAAGGTAGTTGTGTTGAATACATCCAACTGGCAGATGCTGTTCAGTTGATCTGTACAGAGCACTGCCATCAGTTTTTTCTGGGTAGCGTTTTGCAGCAGGACCCCTTAACACCTCACAGCACAATACTAGGGGCTGATGGCTGTCTTTTCATGGATCTAGCTAGACACTGGCAGTTATTACACTCCTGTATGCTGAGCCACTGAGGTTGTTCTACTTTATACAATCAGGGAGACAGACTGCATGAAAAAATGTGAATTAATAACCTTCTCACAGCTTTTATGGCAATTCTGAGTTTATCTTCTGTGAAGAGTTTAAACAATTGAGTGTGACTGGAGAGACTGTTCTCAGAAACCATGAACCCCATAAATACTGGCTGTCCCACTGGAAGCAGAGTTACTGCTCATCCAACGTGGCAGTAGAAACAAACAACATCACTTGACGTGTCAGTCTGGATTGCAAGAACCTCTGTTATCCCTCCCTAAATGCTCATAATATAATGTTTGCAAATAATTCCAAGAGAAGAACACTCCTATGAAATTATTCTGACAACGATTTGTTATACCTAAGACGCTCAAGAAAGTCCCTCTCCATCTGCAGATGAGGTACACAGCTAGCACTGCTGTCATAGCGTGACCTGCCTCATGCAGCTCCTGGCAAACCAGAAGCACTGTAGAACTATAATTACACAAGTATGCTAAACCACCATACAAAACTTCCCATAAATCTCTGCTGCTTTGCTGACGTCAGCACGAGGAGTCAAAAGCCGTAATTAAATTTTGATTGACCTTTGATGGGTCTAAACGGATACAGCCTTCCAGCAGTGCCTGAGCTGGGAACTTTGCCAGACCTGCAAGTTACAATGGACAAGAGAAACACCACTTGTTGGTGATCCTTGTCCTCATGTCCTCTAACCAGGTATCTGCTGCCCTCCTCTGTCGAGGGAAGGAGCCTGCACTAATCTTTGATCTTCCTTGGCATGGCTTCTCTTTTCTGGGTAGGTTAACAAGAATTCCTTAAAAATTCAAGTAACATCCAAGCAAGGTAGCTCAAAGCACTGGCAAGTCACAGGGGAGAAGGAGACATCCCCCCCATCAAAACTGATCACCACCCAAAATTTCCCTGTTCTTTCTGAGTTAATTGTAGCAGAGTTTGTGGTCCCGCAACACGGACACAAGCTGTCTTGAGAGGAATAGAAGCTGGAAATTATTGCTCCAGGACTATCACAGCGACCTGGTAACCTCAGCAGGAAAATGGACTGAAAATTTGTCTGGAAAAACTGCATTTTTCATTCCTTTTTTTAAACATTCTGTATTACTAGCGTCATAGTAATTTGAGTCACATAAATGACTTTTGTGTAATTTAATAAATCTAATGAATTACTTAATAAAAGATTCAATTGCAAGTTGAGTCCATCAGCCAGTTAAACAGTGATTGACTGATACACAGGGAAACAATACTCTGGAGTGGATGAACACCCACCACGGGATTATGATGCCTAAGTAGCTTTGTTAGACAAAGATGAGGCTTTGGGCAGTAGGCATTCCTGGTTTCAGATTCTAGGTCCCATGTTCAGCCACTGCTCCTAGTCATCTTCCCAAGGGTGTTCTCTTACATGCAGACAAATAAATGTGTAAGTTGAATAAATTATTAATCAAAAAACATTTGTTCAGCTCTGTACTGATATAATGCCTCTCTCCCCCAGGGCAAGGGTCTTATTCTCAAATCAGTCCAAAGTGCCATGAGAAATGGCTGACAGTTTCACTTACTTCTGGTCCACTTCAAGGAGAGTGAATGTGACTAATAAATTGTGCAACACCTTCATAGAAGACACCCAACATCACTGGCATTGAAAGGAAAGGAAAGGAAAGGAAAGGAAAGGAAAGGAAAGGAAAGGAAAGGAAAGGAAGTCTTGAAAAAAACAGTGAGGCAGGAAAACTTTTTCGTTTAAATCTTCAGAGGCACCACTTGCCTACATCATTTTTATTTTGATTTGTCTGTACAGACACTTTATTCTTGAGAAACAGTTGAGAAAAATGTATACCATGATACAAATTTTTGTTGTTGTTACTCATGAATTTAGTTGCAAAATCAAGTGGAAAAAAGAAAAGTTATTTCACTTAGTGTAAGCTTCCTCTTCAAAACATCCTGTGGATTGTTCTCTGTGTATGCACAGGCTGTTATACATAAAAGATCAGATTTTTTTTGTGGCCAAAGCCTGTTGGCAATAAAGTGTCAGCAGTCCATGTATGTCAAATGTTGCCATTACTGTAAAGGAATAACAAGTTTTTATTCCTAAGCTAGTTGTCAACACTGTTTCACTTCTGGAACAGGTTTCTTTCAGTCAGATGTGGGCACTTTTATCTCAGCTGGTCATCTCAGATCCTCTTTAAACACAGAAGAACAGGAAAAGGAGCTAAAAGGGTACGACTCACTTCAAATCCATTTTACTAAACATGTAGGTCTTCATTGCTGAGTCACCATGCCTACTTCTACAGTTAGTGGACAGGTGTACTGTCATAAGGGGAATACAGCCACCTCATGCCTGGATCACACCTCAGACATGCCTCTTCTTTGCTATTGCAAATAGGCAATGATAGCTGTGTCTGCACTGCACTTTCCATACTCCTGTTATTTTGACAATGTTCACAAGAATAATTATCATACCTTTCACTCAAAAGAATTAAGGATTTTCTCATGAAGTTTTATCCTTTGAACAGGAGAATGGCTTCCAAGAAACAGAAAAAAATGTTGTTTACAATATGAAATTTTATAGTATATTTGCATTTTTATTTTGATTTGGAATAAAAACAAATTTTGAGCTTTCATCAACATACTCTCTGTTTTGCTTGGGTTTAAAAATTTTGTCCATCAGTTCCCGCAATTCAATTTGAATTTTATTTTAATTTCTCTCTAATAAGTTTTCACCATTCTACATAAGGTCATGTTCATGTCAGCAGCATAGAGTCTGATTTAGATAACCTCCAGATGTCCCTTCCAACCAGTTTTTCTGTTATCGCTGTACAGTAGCCATTGCTAAATTTTAATATCTCAAACTCTAAAAGGTGTATCAATCTGAACTGATCATCATTAAAGTCTATTTAATAATACAAACTTCAACCAGCATTTTGTGAATGTCTAGAGAGACAAAAGTGTCACACATGAACAAATTGAAAATTCAAGTCCCTCTGCTTTCTCTTGTCATTCTATTGTACCCACAAGGGAGCCGAGCAATTAAGTATTTGACTAATTGAAAAGTTTTATTTGCCTCTCTTCGTTCATGCTTGACTTCCTTCTTTGCTGTTTCTGCTTTCTACTTTTGTTCCCACTTGCTGTATTTGAAATGGACTGAGGATCTTCATGGCAGACACTTTAAGAGGAACATCTCCATGCTGAACAATCTTTTTCTAAAGTTCACGTAGCCTTGGGACAGTTCACTTTAACTTTTTTCCTGGATAAAATCATAAACTTCAAAGGAATTTTTTCATATGCAGCAGCTGACCCATGCAGTGTTAGTTTGTTTTACTGTGAACCTAGACCCTTTTAAGAATATCTAATACAGGTAACGACTGTACTAAAGGACTTTACTAAAGAAACCCATGTGTTAGCATTTGTAGATCAGCAATTTTTAATCTGGAAATTTCTAGATGATTCCAAAGATGCTTGATGGGATGAAAACATCTAGTTGAATTAACTATGCACTTTTATTATACACATCTAACCTTGTCCACAACCAGCGAGGACCACAAGATACAGGAAACACTAACAAAATTAATATCATCTTGAACTTGAATGATCATAGCAAACCTTTCACATATATTAAAGTCAGACTGAAATCACTAAAGTGAAAGAAAAACTGTGTTGCTCTTTAAAGTAAATATGAAAATAAGAATTGTCAGTAAAAGAGAAAGATTAAAAAAACATACTAGCTTATGCTTCTTTTCTAAACTGGTAATTTTGCTGTCTCTCATTTTTATATTGGATTCCTGTCTAGACCTCAGACAAGAGGCTTGCTGATTACCCATTTTGGGATAAATTAAGAGATGAAGTCCATTGTGTTACACAAAAGATTTTATTTATGGCTATGCAGCTGGCTAAGAGCAAAATAGTCAGAGGCAGCAAACAGGCTATCCCACCTTCCTGAAATTTCAGTCTATAAGTGCTAATTTCCCAGGAAGTTTTCTAGTCTTCAGTTTACTCTACAAAACAGATAATAAAACACAAATCTAGTTTCCTGTCATATGAATGACATTTTCCTCATGGAACGCTATTCAACAATTTTAAATCCACAGATCATTGCAACAACAAATCATTTCTTGAAAGACTAAAAGTTCTCTCGCTCTCCAAATGAGAGATTATCACCAGATTTTTCTGGTGACCTTTGTTGACAAATTCTACCATTTTTCCCTGGATCTGTTTTAACTTGCCAGTAATAAGAATATGATAATGTCTAGACATATTTCTCCTTAATTATTGGATAAAAGCCTGAAATGAACAGGGTCACTAGAATACAACATAAAAACATTCTCACACACATTTTATATCACAACAAGACAGGATTGGAAATATTCAAGATAATTAAGAATGTTCTCCCGTGATCCTCCTAAATACAATTGTTTCTTGCATAAACTCTTCAGCAAATTCAATACATTGTTTAAGCAATATCTGAACCGTGTAAGTGGATGACATATTGTTGTATGCATCCTTAGCATCAATAATATACAGCTAATGCATCATATTCAGTAAAAAGGCTTTAAGTGATAACAGGTGTTTAACATAATGGAAACTGCTGCTTGTTGGGCAACACGTAAATTAATTTTGTTATTTACAGAACCAGATGGTCATTTCTGGAACATCAGCATGGGTGAAATTAATAAGACTCCTCACTGCAGAACATGATGTCTCATCTGTAGCTTCACTGGTTTCTAATTCCTGTTACAGTGTGAATTGCAAGAGTGCCCCTCTGACAGAAAGATCAACTAACTTACTCTCTGTCCAAGAATGCTATACTATATATCATGAAATGAAATTGGCTAAGGTCATACAAACAAACTTCATGAGAGATTAAGTGAAGTGGTAAGAAACAATAATGTTGTGTGTTTTCAGTCTTGTACTCTGTGCTGCTTAAGCATCGGCATGATTTGCTCTTATTTTCTTCCTGCTTTATTTCTTATAACAATGGCTTCATAGTGCAGAAAATAAAATTTAGCTACAGAGCTCAACTGTTAAGCCATTGCCATTCTAAGACAGAGATTGTTTTATTACTATAACATTAAGCTTTTCTCCAAAAGCCGTATTTGAGAAACTCATGTTCTGATTTAATCTCTAATTCAGAAGAAACATTTTTCCAGCCATAGTCAAAGCTTGTTCAGGTGAAACTAGTCAGGTATACATGTACATGTAGGACTAAGAAATCTCACTTGTCTGGATTGCCAAAACCAAAGGGGCCAGCGAAGTTCTCTGCCACTACAACAATGGTCCTCAGGGTAACACACACTGCCCAGGCTCCCACTCCCTGGTAGGACATGCAGAGTAAGCGTGGTCTAGCTGATAAAAGTCAGACTCAGTGCACTCCAGCTGTAAAACTCATACATGAAAACAGTGAAGCACCCAACACTAGTTCCTACCACATTTGCCAGGTACTTGGAAATCCTAAGCAACCTCCTCCTTATCCTGAAATTGCACATGGGCAAAGTCTAAAGGCACCAAAGTCACTTCAGGGAAGTGCAGGCATACAGTAGTCCTGCACACACTGACGAGACACATTTTACTGCAGAAAGCACTGCACCTGCATCCTTTGGACACCTCTTTCCTTGTTTGTGGCTCTCTCCCAGTGTATGGCACAGCACTGGTCTGTCTGCCCAGGGCTGGAGTGACAACGTGGCAGAGAGGAAGGCTGAGCACACTCAGATCCCCTGCAAACTGCAGAAACACACAACCACTTCTGCAAAGACTCCACTGTCATATGTCTTACGCACTTCTGTTACGTATTTTAAAGTTATATTGATTTATGCATGCTAGAAAGAAATCGTAAACAATAACAACTTTGTACTTCAGCTTTACTCTGAAGCAGGCTCCTTTTGGAGCAGGTTTCTGTGGTGAAGGCAGACAAAAATGCAGTCACTGGGCACTGTGCATGTTTAACACTCCCCTTATCCTGTTTAACTGACTTAAACTGAAGAAAAACATAGCAAATAGAAATATAGATTAAATTCTAATCTATAACTATGTTCATACCTTATCTAAAACTTGAATCTCCTGTTTTGTTATCTGTTTATCAAGTGTGAAGGGGCTTTCCCCTTCACTACTAGGAGGTTATGTTTTAAAAATGCAAAACCTTCAGTGAGTTACTGAGAATTGTTGTGCACATATGAGCTAGTTTTGGAATTCAATTTGCATATCTGGAAGCTACATGTCACGCTGAATTACTCAGGGAAAGAGTGCCATATTAAAATGAGTAAAATCCAGTGCATTCTGCCTGTTATTTTAAGATATCCTGTCTATTTTAGAAATATTTTGGTCTGTTAAGGAAATAAAAGAATGCAGCAAGGTGAAGAAACAGACATTCCTATGGATTGCTTAGACCAGTCAAATCACATACCTCAGTCCTCTAATCACAGCTCTAGTGCTTCAAAATACATTAAATCATACACTATCTATGTTATACAAAACATTTTTGTTGCTAGCATGCTGTGCAATGTGTAAGACAAGTAAAATAAGTCACCAAGGGGTATTAAATTCTTTTTAAATTTTTGTGTATCTCCAGACATTTGCAAAGCACTGTACACTCACCAGCTATTTTGTCTCCTCAATAGTAAGTCCACAATGCATTAGTTGGCCAACTTGAAAGAAAAGAGAAAATCATGGTAATAAAGAGGTAATTCAAATATGTTTACGTCACTAGCATTCAAACGAAAGCTAGTCACCAAATTCAAATTAATAACATGTATAGAAAATATTAAGGTTCTTAATCCACAAAGCAGTAACACTTATCTGCAGGCAAGTAAATATTTTCATTATTCTGGCTCAAGAGGTTTAACTGAGGCCACACAAATCAGGGGGCAAGAACAGAACCAGGGCTATAGGTTTGCATTTCTGAAGGTGGCATGTTCCAGTAGTCAGTTGCAGCAAGCTTGTGTTACCTTGTTGAATAAGTTGCTTACTGCACAACCATGGGATGCAACATAGAACTTGGGAGAAAAAACAGGAACGCAAAACAATTACTGCAGGTATACATCTCCCAGCAAACACAGAAGGGAAAGGGAGGGAGTTTTTGATTTGGAAGACTCCCCTGCATGTCACTGGGGATTACCAGAACCGAGAAAACCGGGAAATGACTGCATGGAGTTGTGAGTTGCTATCAGCCAAGAAAGTTGTTGGCAACAAATTTGTGTGTCGAGTGGTAATTCCAAAACATTTATTTACAGCTTCTATCTTCTCAGTGACCCAGTCTGCAGCACAGGTCCACAGACCATCCTATTGCTTTTGCCTTATTCCAGCTATTAAAATTAAACTGTGCTTATGACAAGTGCATAATCATAGAATCATAGAATCATAATGATTTATTAAACCATAGCAACCAGGGGTACAGATCACAGTCATTTAACTCAGCAGTATTTGATGGAGATTCAGCTTTGTGTCAGTGAATAGGCACATCCAGTGATGCAGGAGCATTGTCCTGCAACTGCACCTTTACGACTTGTGGAAACACGTGTCCATTCACTACATGCCCAGCAAATCCGTGAGTGGTACAGGGCATGTACAATTGATTTACAAAGTTCATTTCAGGAATGAAGGAGATCATTCCTCACCAGGAGACTGAAAGGTACATCATCTGACATCTGCAGAGGTGTGTTCTGACACTCCACTAAAGAAACAGAAGCACAGATGATACCTTTTTCCACTGGGTGTCTTCATCCCACAACTACACCATTTACATCCAAGAAAATGATTCTTCTCTGTCAAAACACTACTGTATATTTGCAGTGAATCGCTATGAATTTGCATCAGTAACACCACATAGCTTCCTTCAAAATATGCCTGTGACTTTTGTCCTGTAGTTGGCCATTTGTTTTGATTATTTAATACCAACAGTGATATGCTTGAATAAGACTGTAGAGTAGCTTAATTAAAGTATTAAATAAACAAAAAATGTCTCTCTTGGAATACAAACGCAACAGTCAGAGAACAGAAATTAAGAAGCAGGGAGGGGGAGTGAAACAATAACAACGAGCAACAGAAACAATTAACAGACAACAAACCTCTGATAAACCATTCAAGCAAAACAAGCTTCTCCCAAATCATAATGATTGCTCATTATAGAAAAATCTAACGCTGCACAAACCACAGGGCTTTCAGTAATTGTGATCATCTTACTTACCTGCAACTCAGCATCAAGAAAACAAGAGGAAGGTGAAACTGTATAACATATTTGGTAATACACATGCTGTTCTCTATTATTTATAGGAAACGTACAGTCAAATTTTCCCCAGCTGAAATGCCCAACTAAAGTGAATGGGACATGTTTAAAGTTCAAGACTGATGGATGGGTTTGGCAGCAGTTGGTGCAGGCAAAGCTCCCAGGCGTCTCTTGGGTGGCTGTGCTCCCAGGACAAAGGTGAGATCAGGATCCTGAGCAGACTACACACACGGGTCTCAAAAAAAAAAGCTTGCAAAAGGAAG
Source organism: Piaya cayana (assembly GCA_013389865.1). NCBI lineage: Eukaryota > Metazoa > Chordata > Aves > Cuculiformes > Coccyzidae > Piaya > Piaya cayana. Next base: position 184,494 of record WAAB01007225.1, on the reverse strand, counting down.
GTTAAGGGCAGTATAGTAATGTCAGAAGACAGAGCAGCAGTTGGGTATGGGAATATCTTAAGATAAAAATGACTTCTAAGCACTCAGTAGGGGTTAGTATAAGTACCTGCATGCACCACTGCAGCACAGTGAAGCAAGCTCCCAAAGTGCTTTAAATATTTCTAATGAAAATTAAGCACTTTTCCCATCACTGCTTCAAGACTGGATGAGGTCTAGTATAAAGAACAGGAAGGAAAAGGGGCTGCATTTAGTTCGCTCAGATTTATTGCATATAGTTGTTGCTTTAAAAATTAAGTTGTGTAATATTGTAAATTGAGTTTTGATAATCAGAACACAATATTATTACCATCCCAGTATCTCATTTACATCCTTTCAGCCGTTATAAGCAGAGAATTCAGGATCTTTCTTTTCTCTCTCAGAAACCAGCAATCCAAATAAAAACAGTCATAACTGTAAGCTTGTAGAACATGCACAAAAGGTCAAAGTCAGTTACAAAGACACTGAATAATAACCCCATGAAGTACAACAAATCTAAAACTAAGAACAAACTTCTGTGATATATGAGGAGGTTTAATAATTGCTAATTGTCTGGACAAAGACCAGCGTGTACAAAGCAGTTTTGCCAATGGGCAATTGTATTAGAAAGAACTGAGGAAGGAAGCCAAACAGGAAATTAAGTGACAACAAAAGAGGAAAATTGGAAAGGGAGAAGTCTTCCTGTTTCATAACAACTTGCAGGTTTTTTGTACCTTTCTTTAAAGACTTCAAAACATTCTACAAGCAAGGTTTCACGCAGTCACATTTTGGCAGGACACCAAGATCTTCCTGTTCATCTCATAGATTTGCTTTTTCTCTTAAAAAGAAAAGCTTTCTTTCCTCTAAGAATGTCATGTAAGTTGATGAAATACTATGTAGTTGAAACAGACAGTCAAGCCACAAAGTTAATTATCTCTTCCTCATCTCTGTGGATGCCTCACTATCAAATTGTGGTGATATTTCTAAAATAAATCTGATAGTCACACACTGTGCACTGCAAATTTCAACTCCTCAAGGACTTTTAACTAAGAGGCCTCTAAGAGGAAGAGCAAGAGAAATTAAGAAAACCACACCTTTGTGCCTTGGTGTGTTACTGCCCACCTTCTATCTAAGGGTCTATGAGTGAGCTAAATTGGGAGACTTGTGTTCCAATTTAATTCTCAGCTGAGAGGTCTTGAATGCCTCTCCCAGGAGGATGCCCTGGCCTTGGGGCTATAAAGACATCTGGACCACAACATCCTGACTTTTCATGTTTCATCTAAAGGCAAAATCCTTATGTCTAGAAAGAATGTTTTCTGAAAACTCTTTAATAACTTTGAACACAGAGTATTTGCAAGAGAGTGTTTAGTAACAAAAGTGGACCTTTCAAAGGTGCCTACGTGGTTTCAGATTTTTAGTCGCACTTCACAAGTCATTTAGGAACTAAGGCCAGGTCCCTGAGTAAGTTTATATTGACAAGCTAATGCAGGGTACTAAGAGTTATTATGACTGACTGACGTGCTATGCCAGCAGAGTTCCTAGCATTAATGTTGCTTGACCAGTATATCTGGAATTCGGCCAATTTAGCTTGTTCCACTCAGAAGGTAATTTAATGTACTGGTGCTGACTTAATATGCATCACTTTACAGTTCCTGCTGAATTTCCTCTTGGAGCACTCATCAGCATTGGAATATTGATATTTCCATACTAGGAAAGCACTACCAGTGGACATATAACCTGCATGTCATTTAAATTTAATGGAACTTCATTTCTCACAACTATATTTTAGAGATATTTAGACACCTAAAGATGAAGCTAGGGGCTGAGGTGCTTTTGAAAAAATCAGTATTACCTGCCTGTACACCAAGACATCCATTTTCTTTTCAAATAAAGACCGACATGAGATACAGGTATGGTTATCAAATTAATTCAGGACTTCTCTAGATCCTATGGGAAACTGGTAGCATAACCAGAACTGGAATCCAGGAAAAGTAATTCAGAAGTCTGTACAGTAACCACTGGACAACCTTTATTCCCTTTAACTACTTACTTTTTTCTTCAAATCCATACATACTGATCAAGAACTACCATACTTTAAAAAAAGAGTGTTTTATTAAAATTGCAAAGCCATTTATAAAGTCTGATGGGAGGGAAAACACAACCCTTATATTTTCATAGTCTTAATTACTTTAATTATATTTTACCAATACCTTTTCTGGTCTATATTCTAGCCAAGCGCTGGCAGTAATTGTTAACTGGATGTGTATGCACACTCATTTTCATTCATAAGGCAGGTTTTGTAACTTTTTGTAATGTAAGACACTTCCATTTAATGTTTTGTAATGGTAATGTCTTTTTTTAATGAATAAGAAATTTGAAGAATGTTATAATGTACATTCCTAAGGGACAAGCAGTATTTTCATAAGATACCAAGGGAGACAGATAGAATAATTCTTCACACAAGCTGCATTTTGCCCACAAATCTATACTTTGTTCAATATTTTAAATTGGTAGCTTTATTTAGTGCATGGTCTACAGATAATTACACTACTCAAGATTCATTACACTGCAAAAAAAACCCCTACAAAGATACAGCAAATTAAATTTCAAAAGCACTTTGTTTCTTAATTGATCAAAAGAATTATGGAGCACTGTACAACTGCAGCAGCCGTAGGTCTAATGGACATGTCAGCCCATCTGGCCTGCAAATGGCAGGAAAGTCACCACATCAAACAAGCCAGCTGGTCATCGCTACACTGAAATAGATGGGGTTGGGCAACTGTATTTAAAAGCAATTTAACCCATTGACTTCAGTGGAAATTGTGCTAGTGTATGTAAAAGAAGAATTGGGTTCTTTTGGCTTAAATATAGCAGATCAAGAGCTGGGATCATTGTCTCATTTACACTAGTAGGAGCCATTTCAAGTAATGCTACTGTGTTAACGCAAACTAACATTTTTTTTCCGTCTGCCCAATAATCTATCAGTCTACTGCTATGTATATCATATATAATGTGCATTGCTTTGGTGAGCAAAACTTTTCATTTCAAATACGTAATGTCACACATCTGTCTTTATTACAGCCAAAACAATGAAAGTCTACCATCTCGCTCTACAGTCAAACCTCTATTTTTCATTAAAGACAATTCCATTATTCAGCAATAGGGGACCTATTACATGCCCTCATTTTTGTGAAATTACTAACGCAGATTGGATTTCCTAGAAGAACTACTGAACTTCTACACTTTTTTAGATTCAAACTTAATTCATGCACTTATCATGATAATGTGTTCTATTATTTGTTATACCAAGATGATTAATTCTCCCTAGGCAATGTGTAATTATTAGACAGTAGCTATTACAACAACACTGAAAATTTCCATTATATGGTGACTCCATGCAGTTTACACCACCCTTTCTCTACTTCATCTCCTGGCTCAGAGCTGTCATTGTGATCTGTCTGTATCAATTCAAGGACAAAAGTTCTATTAAATTTTCAAATTATCTAATTATAGTGCTGATTTCACATTAAGATATAGAAAATAAAATAAGAAGACTTGGCATTACTTTATCTATGTAACATTCCTAAGGTATTGGAAGGTATTATCCTGAATCTGATCCACTAAATGCAGCTCAGACAAATGTTTTAGGAAGCTTTAAGCAAAACTAGGTTAAGACATTTCAACAGAAGAATAAGCAGAGAGGCAACTGTGGGTATCACTTTTCCTTTCAGATCAATGTATACATGCTCCACATTCTTCATCCAAACAAATGACAGTAGATCCATAAATTAGAAGATTCCAGAGTTTTATTGGCTAAATCACCACTGCTGATTTTCACTTTACTTACTATTTCATTTGAGTCTCTATATCCAGAATTTCAGAATACCAGAACATTTCAGCTACAACTAAACAGTTAATCTCATAAAAATACAGACACAGGATTAAAGATCACAAACAAGAACCCAAAAAGATTGCAGCAGAAAAGAAATCCCCACTTTCCTACAAGTGTTTAACTTTCAGTACTTGCTAGTTTCTTACACTAAATTTGTAAGCTTTGTTTTAAGTTTTCTATGCCACCACTAAGTAAATAGCCTTCTTTGACACGTGCTGGGCCAGTTAGACACCAGCAACCTCCAGCACTTGAGCAACAGAATTAATCCAGCCCAGTCCTGGACCACCTTCCTTATTCTAGCTGGCTCATGTGGTCATAGTTGCATCTTCACTATTTGATCCCATCTTTCTGTCCCAGTTGCACTTACACAATGCTGATTTACAGCACAACCACTTTTAATGTTGCCATTTCCAAAGCACAGTGAGATCTCTTCTAGGCATTTTTAATCAAAGTCAAACCACTTAGTAGTAATCAAAATGTTTACTGAACTAACTAAATCTTCCACTTAGAGTCAGTTCAATATCAAACTGCACTTTGTGCATTTTGCGCTTCATGAATCCTGTAGGTTTAGAGTGCCTGGAGCCCAGAAGATAGAATCTGCTTGGCCCTCTCTATAGGCAAAGTTCTCAGCAGCATGGGAGCATAGAAATGTTTCACAAATAAATCATGCTGCCTGGTCATGAGAAAAACTGTATTTAATCTTTAGGAAGAACAGAGTTGATGTGCTCATTACACTGAATTTACCCTATTAAGAATTTATTCCACCTAGTTTGTGGAAGCTGTAACAGTGAATTAACCAAAGGATTTAAAAAAAAAAAAAAAAGGTGCTGTATTCACTACAGTACTAAGCTCAGAAAAGAATGTCTAGGACCTCACAGGTAACCATGAATATTTTACATATCATAGGTGTGATAGTAATGTGGTTCAGGTTCTGGTTTTCACCAATAAAGGAAGACATGACTTCACTGTACACTAATTGTGGCAGTGTTTTCAGTTTACATTTCAGTGATGAGGCACATAAGCAGCAGCAGATGGTAACTGGAGCACAGTGAAGATCCAAAGATATCAGGGGAGCTGGAAAAGTGGATCTGAGCACACCAGGCTGCTTTATAAGTCCTCCCTGAAGAAAGCATGCACTTATAAATGTGTTTACTTGTTAACAATGTTTTCGGTTACTCTCTATAAAAGGATAACAATAAAATATGCTAAATATTCCTTCAGAATGCTGTGATAAAGCCCAAAAAGAAACCCTAAACTGTGTTCATGTTTTCTATCCTTTATAATTTTCTCCCTTATGCATACTGTATTCCCCTAACAGAAAAGAATATTACGTGCATTTGGCAAATGTGGAGCTGAGCTGCAGAGGGACAGTGGGAGCTCCACTAGAAGTCTGTAGTACTGCTAAAAATTTAACAGTAATCTCCAAACTCACATTATAACTCATCAACCGTGATGCTGCTTGTGGAGAAAAACAGGAAATAAGCATTAAGGAAGGTCTGATGGGAGTTAGCTGGTTATCTACAAAATGTGCTATAAGATCATTAGGAGCTGGGGTTTCATGTAGCAATTAAGACACCAAGAGGTGTCCAAAGTGACCCACATGACATTTCACCTAGTACAGGTGATTGAAGTCCTTAATTGCTCCTGAAAGCTCAGTTATCTTATCACTTAAGTGTTGATGATGTTAGTCTCATGATACATGTCACCCAAATGCAGAGTTAGGAAATAGGCAGAGTAGAAAGAAAAACAGAATCATAGAATCATAGAACAACCAGGTTGGAAGAGACCCACCAGATAATCGAGTCAAACCATTCCTATCAATCTCTAAACCATGCCCCTCAACACCTCATCCACCCGCACCTTAAACACCTCCAGGGAAGGTGAATCAACCACCTCCCTGGGCAGCCTGTGCCAGTGCCTAACGACCCTTTCTGTGAAGAATTTNCAGGATTCAAGGAGCGGTCTCACCAGTGCCGAGTACAGAGGGAGAATAGCTTCCCTGGACCTGCTGGTTACATCATTTCTGATACAGGCCAAGATGCCAATGGCCTTCTTGGCCACCTGGGCACACTGCTGGCTCATGTTCAGTCAGCTGTCACCCAACACCCCCAGGTCCTTCTCCTCCTGGCAGCTTTCCAGCCAGACTTCTCCTAGTCTGTAGCTCTGCACACGGTTGTTGTGCCCCAAGTGCAGGACCCGTCATTCAGTCGTGTTAAACCTCATGCCACTGGTCTCTACCCAGCAGTCCAGCCTGTTTAGATCTCTTTGTAGAGCTCTAAATAGCTCTAACAGTGAATGCAAACAGGTGGCAGATAATTGGCTTGTGTGGGAGTGGATGTTCCAAGCTGAATCTTTGCACTCTCATGCAAAAATCTGCTACTTTCTAGCTGCAGTCAGCATAGGTGGCCTGTAAACTTTGATAATACCTGGACTTAATAAAAGTGGCACATACTGGATGTTCTACTTAATAAAGAGACATGAACCAAGACCCATCATTTATGAGACTGACCATGCATTGTTCTTCCCCATATAGACTACTTAGATTGGCTTTGAGGGCTGCAAAGATGGTTAAGATCTTGACAGAAGGAAGCCTGCTAGCAGTTGCAGAAGATCCCGAAAATCAGAGCTGCATGGAGATAAATTTAGGGGGATGTCCAGTGACCTTCGCCCCTAACACCGTAGCTGGGTCAAGAGAACTAGCAGCACAGTGGGAACCAATGCAACCTAACTTTCTGACCAGCTGTTCCAGACCATCTGTTACTTCCCTGACAGGAAGAGACGGCAAGATCTCTTGACCATAGCACTAGGGGCAGCAAAGAAGTGGGTGCCTCATATAATCAAGCAGCATAAAACTTTCACCTCGCCAGTTCTTAAATAAACCTCAGAATTCAGGTCCACTGCAGCTTGCCACTCATTCTGTCTCACTGGTGGCACCAGAATCTTAGATGTACTCACAGATCCCATCTAGACATGACCATGATGACTTACACTAAGCAAGACAGTTATATTCTCCAAGTTCAGATTAGAGAGTTAATAGCATCCTCAGACTAGAGAAGTTTAGTTATGCAGGTGCCTGAGAGACTACAACAAAGGTTTTGAATAAGACTGTTTCTTTCTACACATCAGTTCTAAATGATGTGTACATCTCATAATTTCTTTATTGAGTCTTGCTGTATGAGGAAAATTCAAGAAGAGTTCCTAGGGTTTCTGAGACTGCAAAGACCATTTGAAAAACAGAATTCTACTTGACCTCTCAGCTGACATTAGAGGTTTAAAAAGGAAGCAATTTCTGTCTTCCTGGGCTTGGGATGAAAAGCTTTGTTATTCTTACTCTGGAGCAGGAATTATGAGACAGCTTATTTGAAACTTGCTAGCTTGTCATTAAGTAAACAAGCAACACTAATTGTGATTAGTGATGGATGAGGATTGCCTGGAGGAAAGCTTGGAGTTCATGAGAAAGATTTTAAGATTTTGTAAATCTCACAATGAAGCCAAAATAGGGAAGAATCATTTTAACTGAGCAATGGGCTGCATATTTGGAAAAATCCTATTCAAATGGATGATGGAAACAGGATTTTGTTTTAATCCATATGGAGTTATCAGAGTAGAATATCTTCCTGTAGTACTGCAGCTAAAATGTGATAAAATAAAGACTCTGATTCACAGAAGAATAGATTGACCATCTCTTTCTCAGTACCTAGAGGAAGTTCTTATATCCAGGAGGTTCACGCTGCCACAACAGAGAAAATCAAGTTGCTAGAGAAAAATGAAGCAAATATAGCTGATAGCTGGATAGAAACTTACATGGCTAACAGGTTACAAGTACTGAACCCAATGTGGAATTGCTGTGGTTACCTTAAGCATCTCAGGATGGATGGGAACCTCTGTGAGAGGAGTAGGACAAATATCTGGGCAAGCTGGAGCAAATGTAGCTTCCCTGTTTGTCAGCAGCAGTCTGAATACAGTGGGTATTTCAACAACATATGCGGTGAACAAAGATTAAATTTTAAGGTATCAAATTCTACCTGCATTTTTTTCCCCCTTTGTGTAATTTGTTTATATTATCTTAGCACCCAGGAAAAATAACCGAGATGAGGATCCCAATGTCTACACATGAACATTTGGGGAAACAGATGGAACAGATGAACATTTATCACTTGTTTAACAGTTAATGCACTGCAGTACTCCAGTCATTGGAGTTGCTCGGTAATTCCTCAACAACTATCATGTGGTTAACTCTTGATAGGATCTGACTTCTTAATGGCACCCTGTGAGGTCCTTCAGTCTCCAGAGGAATAAACATATACAAGACCTACGTCATTGTGTTTTAATTCAGAATTTTAAGCATGACTCTCCAGAACACTGAAAATGTGATTATGCTATTGGGTTAACTATATGCTTATAGCAAAAATAAGGTTGTTATTAACAAAATAACATGCATTTTACCTAGTGTATTAAAAAAAATCTATTTTTATCAGATCAGAATGGTATTAAAAACATGCTGCCTATGAAAATAAGCTTGCAAAATAACAGATGCTGTTTCCATGATTTTCTTTTTTTAAGCACGAATTGAATTCTTATTTTGACTTTTTGTATTATTAACTAGGAAATTTAAAGAATTTTTTAAACTAATTTTAAAACTAATTTTCTGATGTCCTGCTATTACTTTATATGTTCCATGTGATATGCAGATATATCACAATTTGTTTACAATAAAGTTATAAGCAATATTTAGACAAATTAATGAATAGTTTAATGCTAATTAAATCAAGAGAATTAGAACTAGATTGCATTTAGCATCCGTTCATATTTGTATCATCCATGTGAAGTTAAAGTACTTTGCTTCATTACAGTCTACATCATATGTCTAGAAAATTCAAGATTATCTATATTTACATTTTTATAAAACACATTTCTGGCTACCCCCAGCAAACTCCCTGCTCTATACTGGGCATGACATTTATAGCATAGAATACTTTGTTTGGCCAGTTCAAATTAATTGTCCTAGCTATGTCTCCTCCTATCTTCTTGAGCACACCTGCACATGCAAAACACTGTGTAAAGTCTGACTTAACTTCTTTGTTTGCTTTATACACTTTGTCTGAAGGCTGGCCGTTTGTGCTCTTGTTTTGTGGCATTGCCAATGAATAGCAGAGGGGGTGCACCAGCAGGTGCTCCCCAAAGACTGGTCTTANTTTTTTAAACTAATTTTAAAACTAATTTTCTGATGTCCTGCTATTACTTTATATGTTCCATGTGATATGCAGATATATCACAATTTGTTTACAATAAAGTTATAAGCAATATTTAGACAAATTAATGAATAGTTTAATGCTAATTAAATCAAGAGAACTAGAACTAGATTGCATTTAGCATCCGTTCATATTTGTATCATCCATGTGAAGTTAAAGTACTTTGCTTCATTACAGTCTACATCATATGTCTAGAAAATTCAAGATTATCTATATTTACATTTTTATAAAACACATTTCTGGCTACCCCCAGCAAACTCCCTGCTCTATACTGGGCATGACATTTATAGCATAGAATACTTTCTTTGGCCAGTTCAAATTAATTGTCCTAGCTATGTCTCCTCCTATCTTCTTGAGCACACCTGCACATGCAAAACACTGTGTAAAGTCTGACTTAACTTCTTCGTTTGCTTTATACACTTTGTCTGAAGGCTGGCCGTTTGTGCTCTTGTTTTGTGGCATTGCCAATGAATAGCAGAGGGGGTGCACCAGCAGGTGCTCCCCAAAGACTGGTCTTAAAATATCACCTGAGGACTTTGTCTGTGGCAACAGGTTCAATGGGAGGCAAAGTGCAGTAGTAAGCACCAGTTCCCCTCACCCCCCTCACCTGGCCGACCTCACTGTCTGCAGCCAGATGTTATGGTGGAGAGGATGTAACAGCAGGCTCTGCCCCTCCTCCCCCTCTTCACTCCCACCTGATTGCCCTGGATGGACCCTCCTAAAGGAACTTCTGCACACACATGGCAGACCCCGCACATACGTGCTGCTAGGGCATGCACTGGCCTTAAGGAACTTGAAGGACCTACATGCACATGCCCATCGCTGCAGTTGAACCAGCCTGGACCACACAGCCTGGAAGAAACTGCTGCTGCAGTGACCACGGCCTCCCAAGGAACTGCTGCTACCCATTGAAGTGGTGACACATTCCTTTTCCCTTCTCTCTCTCTTTCTCCCTCTCTCTCTCTCATTTACCTTACTGTGTTTCCTTGACTGTCATTGGTGTGTGTCAGATTGAATCCAAATGACCTTGGCTGCATTCAGGAATCAGATTATGATCTGAACAGATTGCTTTATGTTTTCTGCAACTTTGAGAATTTGCACCCCCATATCTCAGCTGTGCACACGTGTATTTTGGTCTGTTTGTTTTGGTTGAAACCAAAATAAATTTTGCTTTTGATTTTCACGCTGAGAGTGACCTTATCGGCCTCTGGATTGCCACAAAGATAAATGAACCACCTTCTTTCAAATGTGCAGGTTGAAAGAAAGCCCAGACAAGAATGCGTAGTTTGTGGTTTCAGTTTATGACATGTGGAAGCCTGAAAAAGTCCTTGATATTCTAGCAACAGCTACAAACATCAGTGTATTCTTCACATTCTTCTCATACCAAATCTGGAAAACAGCAGAAGGAAATTAATTCGATACCAGTTGAACATAAACATTACCTAGGAACAACCACAACAATAGACGTTATCAACATTGTCCTAATACTAACTCCAAAACACTAGCTACTAGGAAGGAAATTAACTCTATCCCAGCTAAAATCAGGACACAATAATACTTTTTTTTAATACCAGCAGACACAATAGAACAAGACCTAATGAGAGTCATATCCCACCTCTTCAGATCACTGCAAATGTTTGGTTCTGTACATAAAAACTTGAGGTAACACCTATCAAAAGGGAGGCTATGTGAGTGAGGTCACCCCAAACCCACAGTCATTCCAAAAAGGATCTAAGTCTTGTCTCATTCAGACTCCAAAGGTGTTGGTCTTATGTACCTTTTTGCAGTGTAATTAATGCTTGACAAACAGCAGTCATATATTTATATGAAACATAATGAACCATTTATGTATATGTTTCATACATAAATAGTACTTTACCTTCCCAGACATGGAAAAAATCCCTGGAAAAGCAATGGTTCTTCATTCTGTAAACATGGAAGTTGCCTGAACCTCTCCTGCCTTGATCCTAACAACTGAAAAGCAAATCAGAAGTAGTAAGGAACAGTTATTACTCCAGAAAGACAGAGTTAAATATCCCTGACCAAACAAAATTCTTGACAAGCTAAATTTAGATTTGAAAGAATGGTCAAAATCATCCAAAAATGTGAGTGTCCCAGACTCAACTCCTCTTCCATGTATGCAACCAAGGCACATGAATAAGACTGAACTCTCAGCCACTTGCTTACAACAGTCATTCAGCAAATAAGCTGTAGATATTAAGGAAAAAGTTTTCAGCTTGTATCCTGGAATCAGTTGATTAAGCTGATCTTTTTCCCCTGTTGGATATTTAGCTCCTGTTCTCTTCCAGATGACCTTGACTTCACAATTTCAATGTCATTAGCTAACATCACACTATTCCATTCCTACAGTATGGTAATCTTTAAATAGAACAGGCGACTGATATAATTCCATAATATCAAACATACTGATACCTGCACTCCAAAGAAATGGCCTGTACTTTCAAGAAATCATTTAGGATGCTTGAGAGGTAGTAGTGCAAGGATGAGAAATAAGTGTCCTCCAGGGACCTGCATTAGTCAGAAAACTGCTCCAACATATGGCAGTAGCGATCATGCTTCAAAACCAAAGGAATTTTTAAAATTTCTTCTTTGGTGATCCTGAGGGGATTGGTTGGCATATTTGGAGCCCATCAGCTCTTTATTATTCAATGATTTAATGTTTAGAAATGCAGATACCTCACATCTTAAATACTGAGTAACAAAAGAAATTGCTTGGCTTCTTTTCTCTTTTCTTCTTTTTTTCTTTTATTCTATTTTTTTTTTTTTAGAAAAATGATTACATCGGTGACCCTTTATTTGACATGTTTACAACAAGCAATAAATGCACAATATATTTCTATATAAGCAGAAGACTTGGAAATCAGATGAAAGAAACAATTAGGAAGGAATTTTCCATCAATCAAAACTGACTAGCAGCAAGTCTGTTGTTGAGCATAATTCTTCAGGAGCACAGACTTACTTTCTTCTTGTACGATTTTAACATGTCCAAATTCAGACATGACACTTGTGTGAAATGTCACCGGAAAAGAATTATGTGCTTCCAATTATGTAGCTAGTAAAACATGAAGATACTGAGCAAAAAGTTATTAGAGACTTCTTTAATGAATTACTGAAACAAAAATAATTGTTAGAAAATGCTTTCAATAATACTTAATGTGATTAATTTTAGCTATTGTTTATTTAAACAGGACTGCACTGATAAAAATTCGATTTCATACAAGCAAAGGCAATAGAATTCAAAACTTAAAAATGGATTTACATTCAAATCTACATTTCAATTAATCATTTATTCCTCACGCAGGCCTTGACTTTGCAAGCAGTTATAAAAAAGTACCTCTCTTCCTGCATGCAAAAACAGTTTTGTCAATATGGAAATCCTTGCAGAACTGGAATCTTGCAGTACTTGGAAGCACTTTTTCTTTGGGATTTTTTTTTGCTTAAATTATACAGTTATAGGAACTTTTAGGCATTTGTGTATTAATGCTGAGCTCAGAAAGATACATAAAGAAAAAAGATTTGAAATTTATATATATTAAGAAAGTAATAAAACTCTGAAAATGAAAAATTAAATCCTTTTATTCAAAGCCCTGTAAAGAAATTCTATTAGATCTAGAAAGCGAGACATGTATTTCAGTCTCTCCATCTTTTTGCTGTTTGAATTAACTTCTTCCTTTTTTAATTCTATCAGCAAACTCAAAGTATTCCCTCTATGAGGAGGAAATTTCTGTTAGCTTTGCAGATAATATCTCAGTTTAAGTACAAGAAAATTATTTCTATTTATACAGTATACAAATTTAACAAATTACAGTACTGAGCTGAATTTCAGCACAGATTTATCCCTGTGTGGACACAGGCTAAAATGTGTTAACATCTGAGTACTTCATATTCTCTTCATCCCCCATTTCTATAAAGGCAGGGGGAAGAGGAAAGTGCATAACAGCTAATCCTTAATCCAAAGAAACATTGCAAGTGTTGTTTAACATAGGCTGCAAAAATATTTCTTTTCATTATAAGCATATGTTAAAAGCTTGAAAGGGTTCTATAATTATAGCGTTTGTTGTTGTTGGTTTTTTTTATTGTAAGGAGAGTGGGGTACTGGCACAGAATACCCAGAGAAGCCATGGAGGTCCCATCCCTGGAGATGTTTAAGGCCAGGTTGGATGAAGCTTTTGAGCAACCTGATCTAGTGGAAGGTGTCCCTGACTATGGCATCCAGGTTGTAACTAGATGATCTTTAAGGTCCCTTCCAACTCAAGGGATTCTATGATTCTATGCTCTTTTTCAGTATGCAGTAGTCTTGCACATCTTGTATAAGTCTCTTGTAATGAACAAAATCAACCACAGCACCCTGTCTTTCCTTTCTTCTATCTGTTACTCCTATAGGTACAAACAGCAAGAGATATTAAAGCAAATTTCTTTTGATTTCCCAGTCCTTCATTTTCCTCTTTTTCAGTAGTCATGAACAAAACACATCTTCTACTACACCATTCAAGTTTTGTTATCTTGAAACTTATGATGCAATAGAGAAAAAAATAATAGCAAGAAAAATCTCCAAAATCTGCAGTTTTAACTCTCTATTTCCACTTTAACTTCTTCAACATGATCTATATTTCAGTGACTGGCCTTGGAATGTTTACAGACAGTACCTACAGTAATGACAAGTAAGTGGTGTTTCCTAAGAATCCGTAGTCATTCTGCCCTGCCTTGCTTTTCGCCCATCATAGGAGACAAGAAAAAGGTATGTTTCAAGCCAAGACAATTCATTTGTCATTGTCGTTGGGGGAGAGGGATGTTAATCTATAATATTAAAATACTTCCACAGACCTTGAAAAGACTTTTTCATAAAAGTGTTAGCAACTCTCAATTAGATCTAGAGAATTAGGGACTCAATATACTCGTTTTTCCCATTCAGAAGTAAAAAGCCTCAGCTGATTTACTTGGACTCTGAACATCAGTTTTAACAACTGCCTTTAGGCAAAATACAGCTAAAAAATTAAGAGTAAAGTGCTTAAGGCACATTTTTTGCCCAAAAGTTATATGCAGCTTTAATGGTTCTGTTCCTCCAGAGAGAACTGAATAACCCAATTAGGTCGCTGAAGAAGTAGGATGACCATTTGTATAAAAGCCAAGACCTTCTTTTCACATAATGAAAACTCAGACCAGTTGCTACTCTGAAGAACATTTCAAGTTAATTAATCCTTCAGTTTTCCTGCTAATCACCCATTATGCACAGTCTGATAATAATAATTTAGGAGATTTGTTATATAACTCACCTTGAATGATTCCAAGAAGTAAAACTCACATGAGATTTCATGCTGCAGTGACCACTGATAGAAATTTGTAACATCTGGACAGTCTTGGATCCTTGCTACTTAATTCCTTGAACAGACTGTTAACGTAAGACCCATATGCCTGTGAGCATGCTTCACATCTGTAATTGATGTCCTGCTGTCTACTGGAACACTCTTCTGTACCTATAAGATATTAAGATAAATGCTGCAGTCATCTCTAAGGAAAAAAAAAAAAAATTGGAAGTCTGTACTTTCTTCAGCACCAAGTAACCAGTCAATAACACTATGTACTATCACTATCTGGCAAACTGCAGGTATAGTTTAAACATTATTTTTATATTTAGGTAGGAAAGAGAGCCAATTAAAAGATATCAGAAATTGTGATGTAAGCCTTAAGGACAGCATAAAGGTTAGGTAAGAGATAATTAATAAATTTTCCTAAATCTCCAATTTTCTGTATATAGAAAGCTGTCGGTTTTCCATGCAAATTTCCACCAGTCCCAATAGCACAGTGCCTTCCAATAACAAAGAAAACTGTAACTTAAATTGATTTTAAAGGGTCCAGACTCTTGGTTCTCTTTCAAGCTCAAAACCTGATCCTATGGCAATGTCAAGACCGACTTTACTGTTTTGTGTGTCTTAAACCTTTTATCATCTAAGGGCCTCATCTATGCAGCTGGGTTCGATGGCAGGTGAGGTGGTAAGACCACCACCCACATGCTGATGGGAATGGACTGACCTTATAAAAGAACTTGCAAGGCGCCAAACAGCACACTCGTGCATCACTTCAGTTGGACCAGCCTGGATAGCATGGACTGGAAGAAGCTGCTGATGTTCCCAAGCTGCTGCACATGTTCCCAAGGAACCGGTGTTGCCTATTAGTGTAGTGATTCTTCTTCCCTTCTCTCTCTCTCTCTTTCTCTCTCCTCTCTCTCTCTCTCTGTGTGTGTGTGTATATATATATATATATAATTTCCCTTACTGTTTCTTGACTGGTATCGGTATGTGTCAGATAGAATCCAAGTGACCTTTTCTATGTTCGTGGAGCAGATTGAAACCTGAACAAACTGAAATGTAGTTTTCTGCAACTTTGGGAAGCTGCACCCCCATATCTCAGCTGTGATGCTGAGTGTTTTGGGCTGATTGTTTTAGTCAAAGCCAGAATAAATTTTGATTTTTGATTTTTATTTTTGCCCTGAGGGTGACCTTGTCAGCCTCCAGATCACCTCACAGATATATGAACCAACTTCTTTTGAATGTGCAGGTTGAAAGAAGGCCTGGACACAAGTGTGTAGCTTATGGATCCAGGGCATGACATGCAACAAGTCAGATAGGCATGTGCAATTTTCTCACAATATAGAGACAGAAAACTGTGGCATAAAATAATCATTCTTTACAGGTTTGGAATGGTTTGGAATGTAAGTTTATCTTCATTGCCTTTATTTCCTAGAAAAATAAGTGTTAGAATTATATAATTAAAATTTAGCATTGGTTTTCATATAAATATACTATCATAGACTATTGTATGAGTCATAGGAAATAAAAAAGATTTTTAAAACTTTTGTGTAAATCATTTCATGTGTATTATGTATATTCCATTTTTACCCTGCAGGTACACCAAGAAACATTTAGTTCTCCTGCTATGCAGGACTAAGTATAATAATACAGAGAGAAAAGTAAGGAGAGTATACAGTAAAACTTGTGAGGAGTCTACATTAACTTCACTACTAAACTTCATGACCAGGACTAAAGGATAGGCTAGTTCCTTTATTTTAGACATGATCTTTTGGCATTAATATTCAAAAGATATTGATCTTGAATACTGAACCTATATCTATGGGAATCAAAGAACATCGGGAGAAACATGTACTGTAGTGGTCACCCTATTTCATGGGCAGTGTGTACCAACACTTTTGTCTACTGTGTTCTGAATAACAAAACAAATCACTGCTTTCTGCATGTGCATCTTCCTGTTTTCTCTAGCACTGCTAATGGAAGCCTAATGGAAGTTATTAAACCTTTTTAAAGCCATAAAGTGCATTAAGCCCCAAACAGTATAGATAGGCTACCCTAAAATACTTATCTAAAAGTTAATGTGTTAAAATAAAAGTATTTTAATGAATTTATGGCAAGGTCTATCCATCTAATTTTACATATCCAACTTTAGAGCCTGTTTTAGCAGCCAGCAGACTCAGGTTTTTAACAGACCTCTTAAAATCTGGGTAGTCTGTGTCTCAGAGTCACTACGTCCAACTCCATGCTCCTGAGTAATGCGGTAAAGTTTGGAATATAGCTATTTTATGTTCCCCTCAGGACCCATGGTGAAAGTTTGTTTCTTCCAAAGAGCTACTCAAGTCTTCTATGCCCTGGATATTTTGCCTGTCTCCCTACTGACAAAAAAAATATTAGTGATTTCAAAAAACTTATGATTACAGCCTCATGGGAAGCTTGTCTGTATTTCAGATAGTTGACACTCTGAAAAAAATTTGTATCACTGAGCACCTTTTAAAGATGAACTGTCTTCTAAAGTGGAGACAAGATAAGATCACTAAACCTGGATGATTCTCAGTTATAAGAAAACATCGTAGTGCAGTCCACTAACAGAATGACTAGAATGAAAATAAGAGAGTACTAAGTTCAGATAACTTTGCCCATTGGTAGGGCACCTGGAGCAGCAGCATTTTCCCTAGAATCAGGAGAATGAAGTCAGGTATTACAGCTAAGTCTTTGAAACCACAGAGGTTATGGACACATAAGAGAGAAGCAAAGCTTCAAGCAAAAAGCCTGAAGCAAATTGCACTGTGACAGCTGCATCCAAACTGCACCTTGTGCTTTGGAGAGCATGAGAGATCATGCTGTGCATCAAGAGGAAAGGTACTTTCAAGCATGACAAATGTAGCTGCCATTTGTTCAAGACTCAGTTGGCTACTGCTGCAGCAAGATTAAATTACAGCTGGAGGTGTCCACATCTCTTTAAAAACAAGAACAGATAGATTTTCTGTGGATTAACTCATGATGTGTACATATCTATTTAAAAGCTTGAGAGGTAGGTCAAGAAGCACAAGGGCAAGTAATTCAGGCACAAAAGAAGAAGAGAGATGTGCTTTAGTGGCAGAGGAATCCTGTTTTGCTCGTGTAGGCAGAGGCTGGAGCAAATAGCACAGATTCTGAGTCTCAGTGGTCAAATATAAAGAAGAAAAATTGAAACCACTCAAAAGAAAACCGAAAAAGAAGTATAAGGGGTTTTAAAGCCCTTAAAAGCATGGGAGAAGAGCACTCAATAAGAACCACTGTTGCAAAGTGCTCATAAGGCTGAGGCTCTGGAAAATGAGAGAGCCTACCAGGGTTTATAAGAAGGCAGAACTGGACCTGAAGGCAAAGCCTTTTAGAGGAGGTGCCATTTCTGTTAGCGCATAAAGCTCAAATCCTCTGTGCCCAAGAGGTCAGAGCTGCCTGGAGCAGCTGGTGAAAGGGAAACCTAATGCAGCTACCTGATTAGCTTTGAAACGAGCACGGACATCATCCAAGCTGCATATGAAGACTAAAGAAATCTAAATACATTTGATCTAATTATGAGGATGCAGAAAATGAACAGAGAAACGAACAAAAACCTAACAGATAGCCGCTGATCCAAAACTAAACGTAGAATCATTAATTACTTTTCTTCCCTAAAAATACAGAATCTGAACATAAAAATACAGTTATTTGAGCACAAACTCTCCCTATGATTTAAAAGGTTTTATGGTTTCCAATAGTCCTATAACTTAAGAAATTTTCCAAATGCAGAGCCACTGAGAAACATTAAGTATACACACAGAATCACACACAGAATCACTAGGTTGGAAAAGACCCACTGGTTCATAGAGTCCAAGCATTTCTATCAACCACTAGATTATATACATATATTTAGGTACACTTGGAAAGACTTTAATTGCTTTATCAAATTCATCTCTGAAAGTGTCTGAAGGAAATTGATCAAACTTAAAAAACAGCTTTCAGGGAAGACAGAACTTAAAAAGTTAGGTTCACATAACTATCACTTGATATAATTAATAGTAACTAGAAAAATCTTTTTCAAAAAGAGAGCACTTAGGTAGTCATAACTATATACATTGTTGCTCCACACTCCACAGAAATAATTGCCCTCAAATGCTTCAACTAAGATTAGCAACCTGTAAGAACTTTCAAGATAGGCCAGCTTTTTGGACAAATAGTCTCAATGTTGCCTCTTAAAGACTGTTTGCTCAGTGATGTTCCTGCAGCAGTAAAAGGGAAAATGTTCACAAGATCTCTCAAAGAACTTTTTACAGCAGCCTTTCATGTGGCCCAAATCAAATAATGGAGTCAAGTAAAATCATCCAGAAAACATCAATAAATACATATTAATACTGTAATGTAATGAGTTCGTCATTTAGTCATCTATATTTACTGCTAATGTTACAGAGTATCATTAATTTATCTGCTTTAAGTTAATCATCAAAAGGATTCATAGAACTTCCAGTAAACAAATTATGTTTCATAGAAATCCATGTCAATTACATAAAATTTAAAAATCTTAATCTAGGGAGAATTATTTAACGGCTTTCAGCAGTGAATTAAAAGAATCATATATGAGCTACAAATGACTGTGCTACACTCAAACATGAAACATATTTCAGATTACTTATACTAAGTTCCCTCTTTCTCTGTAAACAAAATTTGCCAGACATAAATCTGTAAAGCTTAAAGGAAGTCACGGATTAGAGTAACAGCAACCCTGTAAATGCATTTTGAGCAAGAACAGACTTGGTTACATCTTCCTTAAACAATATTTACGGTGCCATTGTACCCACGATGTAGTTTAAAATATATTAACCTAATTACCTATAGTTAGAATGCTTCTCTGCATTTGTATGAAAGGTATATATTTAGAATGTTTTCCCTCTACCTGTTACGCGTTCAACTTAAAAAATAAGCGCATTCTTGCAGGTTGGAAAAAAAAAGCAAAAGCAAAATGACCATTGGATGGTTATGATCAAAACCTCAGCATCAGGTAAAAGGACCAGATCAAGGTCAGGTGTCCTCCCGGAGCCATTTTCTGCAGAGCGCACACAAGTCAGCAGATCATTTTCCATCAGAGGGAGCTCTTTGCAAGTCCTGGTGTAGTAGTAAGGTTCTTGAGGAAACTGCGGGATGTAGGGCACCCCAGAGAGACTTGACACTTTTGTTATACCTGGGGACTTTTCAAAGTTATGCAGAGGATATCAGCAGCCTCTAAAACAACCTCAGTCTGGGGAATATGAGCTCTTCAGTGCCTTCAAAAACATGCAGAAATATTTTCCCCTTAAAAGTAAAGTAACACAGTAAAACAACTTAAGTTAGCACATGCCGACTGGCAAAGGAACTGCCAGATATTGTCTGACTCACTGTCAAATCCAGAAGAAATAATTCTTTCTGTATTTGGAATATCTGGTGATCTGGACTTAGTCCTTCCACCCCAATCTCTCAATAATTAATATACTGTTTTCATTACTAAAGGTAGGGTGCCTCAACCAGAAAATGGACAACCGAAAACTTCTTGACACAAAGCAGATGAAAAGTACCATTCCTGCCTTTACAAAGTCCACCATAAAAGTAAGGATGGTTGTTCATGCTTTCCTGGGTGCCCTTGAGCCAAAAGACAACAGCTAAATATTAAAAAGAGACTAAGTAAATCTGGGTTTAATAAATCACCGTATGGGGATGCAGCAACTGATAGGCTCCTACAGATGTGGAGCTCCTACCTAGGGTAACCACCACTCCCATCCCCTCCAAAATACGTTGCTTCTCCCCCCAGTTGGCTTTTCAGCAGCTCTGCATCTCCTGCTCAGAAACTGGTGTTTCAGCAAGCTACCATAGATGATAAATTTATAGTAAAATACAGGACCGTTACTTTTGTCACAGTTAGCTTAAATTACAAGTCATATATGACAGAAAGAACAAAAATAGTCATAGTAGTTGATGTGATTAATTACTATTTAAATCAGTAGGCCAGTGGTAGTGGTCCTCCTAGTACTGCACTAGTAATGGGCAAGAATCTTGTTGCTGGAATGCAACTAATGACTGTGATTAATGGCAAAATGGGGTGAAATATTGGGTATTCATTTTTCCTTAACTTTACAGTGTTAAGCAGTTTTGGCCACATTCTCAAAATGATAGATACACTCAATCAGTAGTAGTAGAAGTCCCATTAAGTTCTCATTAAACCTCTATATCCTGTGTATAACCTTGAACAATACATTAGACACTAATGAGTACATTCTCCTTTCACCATGCACACGACTCTTATTAAAAAGTGCTACACTACCACGGCAATGAGAGTGGTGTAAATACCCAGACAGAGATTGTTAGAGTGTTTTTTCTCTGCAAGCCTCAGAATAATTTCTTTTGATTAGTGGAAGAGAGACAGTCTTAACACTAGCTGTACAGACAGTCTGTGCGTATCTGTTTGCACTGCACTTGAGTCCTAAAGGCAGCCAAGGACTCTGCTATATTACATGTTGTGCAGACACGCAGAGAGGACACCAGAGCTGGACATGATCTAAAAATAGCAATGTTACTATATTCGGACTCCAATTCTATTATTTCCTGATTAGTAAGCTAGGCACAAAGTTAAAAGCTAGCATGGGGTCTTTTTTAACTATTCTTCTTAAAATTAGTTAGCAGCACCATTAAGGCTATAATTGGTTACACAGTGAAATTTTAAACAGCAACACACCAGCTGGCAAATAAATGTTAATATTTTACAAGCTGCTTCTCATCCAAAATTGTTAGTGTCAATGTTATAAAGCATCAAGAACAACTGAGAAATCTTGGTGCTTTCCAAAATAATGAGGTCAAGCTGATAGTATAGGGATTTCAGATGTGATCAGATGAGTTATGTACTCAGGAGCTCACATAAAGCCTTATTGGTTTCATTAAGCCAGTGAGTTGGGTTTCATTGAGCCACTGAGTGCTTGGGAAAACAGTAACGTAGCTTTCCTAGTTTATTCAGTGGCAGGTTGGATTGTCATGTAGGTAGGAGAGACTTTAATTTATGTGATTTTATTTGAAAATTTATCCCACAGTTTAAAAAAAGTCAACAAGGAAGGAATAATTTGCACTAACACCCATCAATTAACTCAGTTCAACAAAGTGTTAAGTATATTCTTAGATCAACATTTATCTTCTTTAGAGAAACAATTTGAAATCTAATCACAGATTAGAAATCTGCACTCTTTTCAGTCAATGCAGAGAGGCATGTGGTGACTCATATCCTGCACTGGGTCACCTTTTTCTTTCTAGGGGATAAAAGGGAGCTTAGACCAGTGGATACATTAAGAAAACTGAACAACTGATCCAATACAGATCTGGAAAGCAGTTAAGGGAGGATTATGAAACCTCAAGTCCTTAAGTTAAAAGGTGTTGATTTAGATTAGGAAGGTGCTGTTCTTTCAGTTACATTTATGGTGCCCTCAGCTGGGATATAAGAACTAGTTATATTCATCTTCTAGCACTATAAGTCAGAGCTTTAGAAAGTTAAGGTGACTTCTACAATTAATTGTGACTTGAAATATTTTGAGTACTTTCAATAAGATATTTATCATTGCAAGACAAGTACTATATATAGTATATAGAACAGCACAAGAAATTACTGGAGAAGCCAAAAGCACCACTGCAGTCTTAAATAAGTGAACAAAAGAACAGCATGGTATAGGAGTATATAATCATCTGTAGCTCTTTTTCTGAAATACTTTTATTCCAGTTTATCTTGAAACCTTGTTTTCTGAAAGATTCCTTCCTTCATTCCTTCCTTCCTCTAGAAGATCCCTTCAGAAGTTATCCTAAAAAAAAATATTTTGTCTGTGACTTTTCAGCCATAATTTTGTCCCTTGCAGACGATCCTTGTACATCAGAGATAAAAGCAGCCTATTACTTTTTGAAACCTAAGGAGATAATAAATTGTTTAAACAACATATTCTAATGTAACTTATCTGATTTTCACAGTGGACCAGATGTACATTTTGACAACAATGATTTATGATAAGGATTTTCAATTTAATAGCGCTATTCCATAAGATGACCTTCATTGAGCTAATAGAGAAATAGAGGTAATTTCAGTTTGTATAATTCAATTTGCAAGGCAGATTAAGAACTGAGAGTCTGCATGTTTTATAGTTTTCTAATGCTTCTGGTTTTCTATCTTTATTGTAATGTATTTCTACTTCCACCACAGATTCAATATAATACTTGGTATTATGCACAATTCCAATGTGTCATAATTAAGGTGCAGATCTAAAAAATACTAACATTTTCAGGGTGATTTTTTTAATGTTTTAAATGTTTTAACATATTCAGTTGTTCTTTAGTATTTCTTGGATAGCTTCTCATCTTTCCTCAATATTGTTAGAGAACTGTTGTTTGCATGGTCCCATAGTTAATTGGAGAAATCACATAATTGTACTTCTGTGAAAAACATTGCCCTATTTATCTTTGAATAAGCTTCATTCCATGCAGGTAGCTTCTGTGGCCTTAAAAGGTCTGAATGCATTTTACATTAATTAATTGAGTCAAGCTAACTTTCTAACCAACACCACAGCCTGAGGTTTTCCAAATAGGCTTATGAGCTATTTTGCTTACACTTTGCCATTATCCAGGTGCTGAGCTGTGGTATGTGGTAGCTTTCAAAACTGCAGACCAAAAGNAAAAAAAGAAAAGAAAAGGAGGCTGAGAGGAGACCCTATCACACTACAGCTATCTAAAAGGAGATTGTGGCAAGGTGGGTGTTGTTCTCTTCTCCCAAGTAACTAGTAATAGGACAAGAGGAAATGGCCTCAAGTTGCAACAGCAGAGGTTCAGATTAGATATTAGGAGAAATTTCTTCATGAAAAGGATTATCAGGTACTGGAATAGCCTGCCCAGGCAAATCATTGAGTCACCATCCCTGGGGGTATTTAAAAGATTGGTAGATAACGGGCTCAGGAATATGGTTTAGTAGTTGTTGTGGTTTGAGATAAATCAGTCAGTTTTGTGATTAACTCAGTTGCTGTAACTAACTTCATTCTCTGAAAACTAACAGCATGTTTTTGAGACTATTCTCTGAAATTCACAACACAGAGCACTGGTCCACAAAAAGGCCAATGCTTATTCTTGTAGCAACTAAGGACCCTAAACTGACTGACAGAGTATTCCATACCATTTACGTCATACTGGGTATAAACTTGAGAGATCACAAAGGTCTCTTTCTCTTCTTTGATGACTGATGTTCAGTGAGTGTCTCATCTGTCTGGTAGTTTCTGATCTCACATCTGTGTGTTCCTGAATCCAGTTCCTGAGTCCAGCTTCCTTCTAACTGTGGACCTATTCTCTCATGTCTGCTCTGCAGCATTTGTGGTGACATATATTCATCAAGGGGAATATATAATACATTGTATTATTTTCTAATTATTGTCATTATTAGTATTATCATTTCGTTAAAGCTGTAGTTTAAGTTTCACAGAATCACAGAATCGCAGAATCACCAGGTTGGAAGAGACCCACTGGATCATCGAGTCCAACCACTCCCACAAAACACTAAACCATGTCCCTCAGGACCCCGTCCACCCGTAACTTAAACACCTCCAGGGAAGGCGAATCAACCACCTCCCTGGGCAGCATATTCCAGTGCCTAATGACCCTTTCCGTAAAAAACTTCTTCCTAATCTCCAACCTAAACCTCCCCTGGCGGAGCTTGAGGCCATTCCCCCTTGTCCTGTCCCCTGACACCTGGGAGAAGAGGCCAGCTCCCTCCTCTCCACAACCTCCCTTCAGGTATTTGTAGAGAGCAATGAGGTCTCCCCTCAGCCTCCTGTTCTCCAGGCTAAACAGCCCCAGCTCTCTCAGCCGCTCCTCATAAGGCCTGTTCTCCAGCCCCTTCACCAGTTTCATTGCTCTTCTCCGTTGCTCTTCTTTCCAACCCATGAGTCTTTTTCCTCTTATTTTTCTCTCCCCTTTCCCAGTGGGGAGGGGGCAGGGGAATTTTGGAAGCTCAGCTGCAAGGATTTAGCCAGGTGGGGCTAAACCATGACAGCAATGGACCAGTATGGTTGGACTCAATGATCTCAAAGGTCTTTTCTAACTAAACGATTCTGTGATTCTATGATTCAATGAAATGTGATGCTTGTTCCTTTGTCCTCCAAAAAATTATAGCTTGCAGACTTCTTGATTTAAAAAAATATCCTTGTGTTTAAGATCCTGATACCCTTTAAACAATTAAGCTAAGTTAAAGTTATGAATTCTATCCCAAATGTGTTCTATCACAAAGATCTTTTTTGGGTGCAACCCAAACCCATCCCAGACCTTATTTTCATACACCATAGTCAATGCCACCTGAATGAACTCTTTCCTCTGCTCACTGCCCAGGAAGAGCAGTCTGATATGGCATGGTAACTGCAGAAAGAAATGGTTAAATCTTCTCCTTGAGCAGTCTCCTAAAATTGTTAACTTACTTTGCTTTCAATTACTGTGAGTCTTTTCTGTTATACTATTATTGTCCACAGTGAAGGACAACTGAAAAACGTGAATAAAGAAAGTCCGTTTCCTTGTCTTGGACAGTCTACACAAAGCATCTGTTCTACTTTAATATAATAGAACCAGAGAAATGAAAAGGGTGAATAATACATATTAATTGTGATTTGAAGTGGAAAATTAAAATTAGATGGGATTCATTTAACAAGGATGTTTTCTCTCATTTGCACTTCCTTTTTAGACCACATAATACTTGACAATAAAATGATGAGACTCAAAATGCTGTGTTAACGGACTGCTTAGACACCTATAGGACAGGCATCTTGTCTGTGCAGTCTTAAACTCCCTTATTTTGATTGCAGTGCTAGTTACGTTAATATGCAAGCATTAGAATCATTTCAGACATTTGTTTAAAGCTGTTTTAAATAGCTGTTTGAAGAGTGTCACAAACAAATAGAGGAATATTTGAGTTGAGATCTAATCCTACCCTAGGACATCCAGCTAGCTGCATTAAAGAAGTAGCAGTTATGGCCTTCCAAAAGCAGACTTGGTCTAAATTATGTAACACAGTGATCTTGGGGACAAATAAATCCTTTTTCCAGGCAAAAGTATTGTCTAGAACTTATCTCATCCTGAAGTAGAAACCTAAAGACATGAAATGAAACTTACTCTGAAACTTCTTAATTTCTCTCTGTGTTTATGGATTATGCATATGATGGCTCATCACTCAGAGCCATGTAAAGGTCCTTATCAGACCGGCATCTGAATTCAGGCCAAATGACATACATACAGGAATAGTCTTTCAATTACAAACAGCTAGATTTAGAAATAAATATCAGGGAACTTTGGCAACAGGCCATCAGGTACATTGGAGTCAAATGCAAATGTACTTTACTTTTAAAATATGAGAAAACATTGGGTAAACATGTAGTGGGGAAAGAGAATAAAAGTTTAGCTAAGAAATGTAAGTACAAACTTTAAACAGCCAACCACAGCAAAAAGTGCTTTATTTTATATGAGCAGATTTTGGACAGATTAAGATAGTTTATAAGTATCTTCATCTCCAGTTAAATGTCATTCGTTTGGCTTGTTACCTGCTTATGGTGCTGCATAAATCATACAAGATTAAAATCAATAGAGGTACATAAATGAAGATGCACTGGCAATTAAGTGGATGGATGAATAGGTCTGCTTGGGATGGAGTCCAAAACAGATTGCTTGGAGTTTCATTTCACTCAGAAATTTAGCTGATTCATCCAGGCTAAAATAAAACATACCTAAAATCAAACCTAAAGCCATCCTTATTCATTTTCTAAGCATATGCTCCATCCGAGCTCCCACCTTGTGTTAGCTGGAAGGCATCCTGAAAGCCTGTGTTTTACTGGACTGACACAAAGATGGAGAAAAGCAGAGTTTGTCAATCCCTTTGGTTGCCAGTTATCTCACCCCTCCCCAGAGGGGGGACTTAAAATGTTTTAGCAGCATCTAGTGATTCTGTAAAATTCCTGAAAGGGTATGTAGAAATAAGAATGTTCATTAAAGTATTTCTAAATTGCAGTGATTAACAACAACAACAAGGAATTTCTTAGCCTGCAAATTTGTCTCAAAAAAGCAGTTTTCATAAAGACTTAGGTTACATCTATGTCAAATCTAAACTGTTTTTAGCAAATCCTCCTCGAGAATGTGGCCCCAGGATGTAGATGAATGACATAGTGCAATTATTTGAAATAATGCCAGATATATCTCATGTGTGAGGGGGAGTAACTTGTTCAATATAATTCACAGGCATTACAAGAAAATTCAAAGGCATTTAACAACTTTCTAGACAGAAGTATACACATTATAACTCATATCAAAACTGTTAGAATGAACAATGTCTGTGAACCTTTAAAGGGGAAAAAAACCTGAACGTTTCTGATGTCTCACATTAGATATCCACCGTAGAAAAATTTTAAAGCCTTAATCTGTAGAAAACAGACATGCTGTTCAACATTAGTATTTTTCACAATTTCTAGGCCCTACAGTAAATCTCCATACTGATTAGTAAATAAAAGTTGACCATTTCTGGGAACATTTACGGAAAGGGTCACTAGGCATTGGAATATGCTGCCCAGGGAGGTGGTTGATTCACCTTCCCTGGAGGTGTTTAAGTCACGAGTAGACGAGGTCCTGAGGGACATGGTTTAGTGTTTGGTGGGAATGGTTGGACTCGATGATCCGATGGGTCTCTTCCAACCCAGTGATTCTGTGTGTGATTCTGTGATTATGAGACCTGGCCTATCACTTACATATATGACGATGTTACATACCTTCTTCAAAGCAGCACCCAGTTCACTATAAATATTTGTGTATTTGTATTATAAAGCAATATTCCACAATTAAGTACTTTTTCAAAGCGTCATAGACCATCATGCCTTTAAGTGTAGCAACTGCACAGAGAGCTGCTTCAAAATCCAATCCTCACCTTTGTGAAATATAACATCAGAAGGAACATCAGTATATTTCTTCTAGGCAACAGGTCTTAAAAGCCAATCATGCTGTCAAAGCCATTCCCATGGATTTTTGTGACAGTAACTGGGCTTCACAAATGATTTTCAGGTGGAAATCAGGCAGCATAATTTCTAAGGCATCACAAAAGAACTGTATCAGAGGAAAAAAGGTGACTAAATAATTTCATGTCTAGGACAAATAAAAAAAAACCAAAGAAGAAACTTTTTCCATTAAAGCCTTCTAATTTGTGACAGAACACAGAGAAATTACAGTAGTGTTTCTGTATTTAGCAAATGCAAAATATCAGAACAAGGAAGCCATTAAATCCATATAGAAACATAACAAATTGATTTTGAATACATGTTTTCTGCAATCAGATGCTGTTTCTGTGATTGATTGTTTCAAGATTTTACACAGATATGAGGTCTAAGGCTTATGTTTTTGAGAGGGGAGAAGTAATTTAGCACTTTCGGAGAGCATTTGACATGAGCTTGAATTATTTTTTCTTTTTGTCATCATTACAAAAAATATGATACTTCATGTAGCCTGACAGAATTGTTAATAGACTGAAATTTTTATAAGCAGGTTGCTTTATGTTTTTTTATTTCAATTGCATATAATTTAAATCTTTTTTTCCATGATAGACACATTTGAGAACATCGGTTTCTTTATTTGTACTGACTAGCAATTTTTAAAAAGATTTTTAAACTAACAATCTTTAAACATATTGTTAAGCAATAGAATAGAAATTTTAAAAAAATAAAACTTCTACCATCCATAAAACTAAGTTGCCTTCCATATGTCCTTTAACATTTAAATTAAATTCAGACATTTTATGTAAGGAGAGGAGTCAAGTTAAATATGGAGGACTGTCATATTACTTTTTCATTAATAAGAACTGTGAAAATAACAATAGAATAGTTTTAAGAGTCAGATATTCCTGATCTATCATATAGTAAAATAAATTTAAAAATCTGTAACATTATTCACAGTATAACAAAATTCAAGATCACATGTCTAGTTAGTAGGAGAGGTATGGATACAATTAAATTTTTACAAAATTAACATAGTGTGGCAAGAATGATGAAGTTGATAAATCAAAAAGCAGACTGAATAATTTCCTTGGAACTTTTTCATGGTGTGACAAATCAAAACTATTATGTGTAGAAAATATGGTTAATTTTCACTATTGCTAGAAATTAAATTGAAACACATTCTCCAGGAATCCCTCTCATCTCAATGTCCGTAGCACAAGCACACTTCTCTAGCACTTTAGAATTCACCAGAAGCTAAGACAAAGGACAGGATTGTAGAGAGGAGTCTTATATGGAAAAAAGGGGGGGAGAAGGAAGTAATAACATTTTTGCTTGCATTTAGGACAGTCCTACAGCTTTGCCTTTCACAGTGAAATGCTGATTTCTTATTAAAAGTAACAGAAACAACAATCAGTTTCTGTGAGGATGTATAACCCAGGCAATGAGGGGATTCTTGTTTGTGCTTGTGAGAAGTGTCATTTTCCTCTGCTGCTGAACCCCTCTGGAGGGTTATCAAGATGGGTCAGTAGGAATGACAAAAGGTTGACCTGACTAATTTTCCATAAAATACTCATTTCTGGAAAGAAGGGTCTTTTATAACCAAAAAGCATGACTAATGCTGTTTAATTTCATTCACTTTTATACACTTATTTCTTCCTTTCCCAAGCTAAAGTTTAGATGCAACAACTTAGAAGTCCGTGGTGAAGAGTAAGAATCTCTTTGCTGTACTGGATGGAAGGGGAACATTTTTAGACAAGAAACCAGGCAGAAAATAGTATCTATCTAAAAAGTAATTATTAGGTGCCTAACTAACTAGTAGGTTCAAAATTAACATTGATTTGACAAAAGCAGGAAAAAAAAAAAAAGGGAGTAAACACCCACTGGGACAGAGCACAATAACCAATAGATCTACCGATTCAGCTTTCTCAGCAGGAAAGATGTTATACCAAGCTTAAGATAAGGTCTGCTTAGCCTACTTTTTATCCTTCTTGTCCTCAGCTGCTCAGTGACACCTGTAGCCCAATGCTTTCGTTCTGTATGGGTGACCACAGTTCCAAAGATGAAAAAAAGTCCAGCTAAGCTTCCTACCACCTTTAAAAATTTAATTTCTTCATAAAGTACTTATTTTGAACTAACACGTTCTGTTTCCAGGTTTGTCATGGCTAAATCTTCATTGTTTTGTCACACGAGACTTCTTATATCACATCGAGGTCTGTGACAGCAGGGACTCACAGATGAACAATAGCACTGCAGTAGAAAGAATAATTTAAAAACACAGAATATGCATTATGAAAAAATATAATATATACACTCAAGGTATAGTAAGATACACTAAAATATACATTCAATGACACCTATATATACATATGCTCCTACTGCCTTGCATTTCCTATTAGTTTTCAGTAAAATAATCAAAATGATTGAAGATGTTCTTTTTATTAAACTGTTTAGGTGCTATTTTCCAAGTTTATCTGCTGGATGCCTCCTACAAACATGTCTGAGCTCAACCTTACCTGTTTACAAGCAGGAGAGGATTTGTTTGTTACATCTCAGTGGAGTGGGTTCTTGCAAAAGCTGTTTTTGCACTCCTCTGTGCTTGAGAAGTGGGGAGGGGTATTTCATTATCCATGACTGCAAAAATGTGAATGTGTGTTTCCCTCAGGAAGTGAAGTGCTTGAGACCCAGACAACTTTGCTGCAGAGTTATAGTTTTCAGCCTTCTGTTCTCAGATCTCAGAGTCTATGCTTCAAAGAGATTCAGAGAAGTTAATGTCGACCAGATAAACCCAGAGACAGTGTCACCATTAGCTTTTTATGACAATTGAGGGTGAAAGGAGACTGTTCAAGTGGTCTTCTTTTCCAACCTAAGCATTTACTGGTAGTCATTCTGCTTATTATCTTCCTTCCTATTGCTGATAAATTCTAAATTGTCATAAACAAAACTGGTAGGCTATTTTTATTGTGATTCACACGTCTTTTACCACAAGTTAAGCCCATGGTAACTTCAAGTGGTCCAGATTTCCAGCCTAATTGTCCTAGTCACAGCAGAGCCACCATACAGATGTAACAAAACATTATTTTAATACACACACATTACCTTGCAAACTCTAACACACTATACAAGTTCTACCAATGGACGTTTCCCTCACACTTCTTATCAATAGACTTGGTGTTACTAAACTGAAACCTGTGATTTCTTCGTCCTTCATCTGTAAGTGTTTGTAGGAACACAGACTTGGGACTGAACAATATCTTTCATCACCACACTATTTGGTCATTGTGTTTCAACCACTTCTCACTGTCCAGTGTTATTCAATAGGAAAACCAATGTCAAACTTTGCTGCTAATCACCTGCACCCTGAGGTTTGATGGGCTATTGCAGACAAATCATATCATATACAGTGATTACAGTGGCCAATGATAACAAATGTGCATTGAAAAGTGAAAGAGGTGAGTTTGCCCTGCCTTAGAAGTAATTAAGTTCTATATTTCCCAGTTTTAAAGTAGGTAATGGATAATTACCCACAGGAATGCTACCTACTTATCCTGGCCTACAATTCAGGAGATTAAGTTTGAGTCTCCTAAGCTTGACTGTGCCAGTATATTACAAATGCTTTTTATTTTATTTCCCTAGTTTATGAATGTTTCCACTCTCCATATCACTTCTAAATGCTGGTTTGGTCGAAGTAGTTTCCCACACAGGGAAAGTCTAAGCATACCCACAGTCTGAAGTGAACAGAGTTGGGGATCGTTACCAGCTCTCCACTGTTATTGCTCCTCCATATGCTTCATGTAAGTTTCTGAGGAATTTAAAGTCTATTTCTTTAAATTCCAGGCTAGGTTGAAGGCATGAGACCATCCTGGTCCTGAGACCATGTCAACAATTTTGAAAAAGCAATAAAGCTGCAGGTCTGAATGTCATTAAAAGAACTAACATTACTGCAGAAATCAGAAAACACATAGGCTTAATAGGTCTGAATAAAGTATGTGAGTGAGCAAAACCCATCAGGTGTTAGAGAAGATGACAGGCTAATAGGCAGCATTTCAGTATACTCCATTCTTTCACCCAAGGTAAAAATGCCTCTCCATGGTGACATATTGCTGAATAATGGCAACATGAAGAGACATACCCATTTCAATTTAACTGCTGAAGAATCAATGAATGCCATATGAACTGGCTGTTCATATGTTCCCCATGTCTGAGATGGAAAAGGCAGTCTTAAAAGAGAAGAAATAGCTAACTGAATCAGCTTTTTCATTAAAACAAAAATATCTGCTGTAGGGTACATATACTTATGTAGGGTAAAAAGCATTTTCGAAAGAAAATCCTTGGCATTGTGAATTTATTATCTTGCTCAACTGTTTATGCTTGGACTCAAGTCCAAGACAGAAAGCTTCCACATCACTCTAGAAAATCTTTCCACAATTACTTTCCCTTGGTCAGTTTAATTTCACCAACATGTTATCACCCCTAATGCTCAGTCCTAGCAGAAGCTTACCCACTGCACTTACAGCACATGGTTGCCAATGCCAGAAGTCTTCCTGTTATGCAATAAGGGTTAAGGAAAAGGTCAAGGTGACTTGCCAGCTTTCTCATCAAACTGACAAACCCAAAGGGTTAAATTCTCTTCTATATGTACTTTCCAGTAATGAATTGGTAAGCTTGTAAAGGAGAAGACATAACCTTCAGCTCAGAGAGCTCCCAGTGCCTGCTGCAGTTCTTGGGGGTCCAGTCAGCATGTGGAACTGCAGCTATTCAAAGGAGCTGCATTTCTGGGGATCAGAAAGGAAAAATGTCTAATTCAGATATGAGGCCATCTCTTCCTATCTTGCCCCTCCTCTCTCCGCTGTGCAAAAATATCCTGGGTCAGAGATAATGGGGGATCACAGAGAGAGAAAGAGGTCAGGGGATGAGTCATTAATCATGTTCTGTCTCTTTTTGTCACTATTGTCCTACCAAGGGCTAACACAGAGGGCAACAGTAGGACCATTGGATTCCTGGAAAGTTCTGCCTATCAAACATTTCACCAAGCTCCATTTGCTCAGGTGTGTTCAGTGCTGATAACACAAGTACAAGCAGCTCTGAGAACAAAAGGAGACCTTCAGACTACTCATTCACTCAGTTATATAACTAGGAGAAAATTAATGTTTCCTATGATCTGCTGATGACCTGTAGGATATGAAGAAAGGAGGCTTTCTTAATAAAAAGAGAATATTTTATCTTTCACTTGAATAAATATTTCCCAGTTTCCACATAATGCTATTGTTAGCAAGCCCATGCTAGCAAGTCTATTATTTGGCATGTCACGATCTCTCTCTTAGCCAGGCTTAACTGAAAACAAGTGATATCATTCCCACAGAAACATTTTTCCCCTGAAGTTCTCAGCTCTCATTATTTACATCATCAGGATACACAAGGGTTGGCAAACAGAGATATATCTAAAGCCTAGTTGCATTCACATCTTAGCACTGAAAATTCCTGTTTACAAGTCTCATTTTTCCCATGGTGCTATTTGAATTATCTATATAAACATGGATTTATCTGTCTCCTGCTTCAGAGACTGCTTTTAAAAGGGTGGTTCTAGGAATCTACAAAGCCAAAAAAGGGGGTCCTCATTCTTGCTAGTGATCAAGAAAGGAGGAGTCAGATACTGAAGGAATCACATAAAATATGGCAGGTTAAAGAGATAAAGGTCTGTCTCCCACACACACTCAGTGTATATCCAATCTCAAGGTCAATGTGTAGCTAACAAAAAGTACATGCAGACAGTCAGCCTATGCCAAAGAAAATCTTTGAGCTGAAAGTTCTCTGCGTTGCTTTGGTGATTTCATTACTGACCCACTCTGAGTGTAGCCTGGTTCCCATCACCACTGCAGCCTGCATTAGCCTCAAAATGTGTCATTCGTGCCTGGCCTTGAGCATCTGTCCCCTCAGAGGGACCAGGGTAGGACATCACCTCCAGAGAACACACACACACGACATTAATAAAGTGGCCACCTGACAGGACTGTTCCTCCACATAAAAGCTACAGAAATAGCAGCTTTTCTGCAAAGAGGAAAATTAGGATAACTTAGTTCAGATGCTGGCACTAAACCCAAGTTATTCCTTTTTTCTCTTTCTAACTATATTCTTCAGTGACCTAAAAAAATTTAGACGTTTTTGCTTCATTTCTAGTGGGGTTTTCTTTTCCTTTTTTAAAAAAAAATGTACTTCTGACAAATATTTTTTTAATGTAAATGGACTTCACGAGACTGCAAGCCTAAACTGGAGCTGTTTTTTTGATTTCATCTTGTCCACTAATGGTTATTACCTCAGTCTCCAAGGATCTCCCTTGTACTTTTAAGTCTTTCCTTTTTCAATATTTCTATTTCCATAGTAAGATACCTCCAGGTCACATTAGTTAAATAAAAAAAGAAGGGAAAGTTAAACCTATACATTGAGAGATGTAGATGAAAAAATTTGGACCATAACTTTGTTATTTGACATAAAGTACAAGAACTGTTTTAAAAGAAAGTTGATAAAAAAATTAAAATTTAATATGCTGACGTCCCCTTTTTTAGTCACACTCATCAATTTTATATTCTTGACTGTTGCAAAAGCCACATCTACATTAGTATTTTGTGCCCATGCACTTCTATTTAAAACTCATTTGAAAGGTTTTTACAGATAACACTGTGACCAGATAACTGTGTTTTGTCACCAACTTATGAATTTCATTTAAGTTCCATGTGGTGGGTTTTTTCCATGCACGTGCATCCCAATTCTCATTTTAAGATAATTTCCAGACTTTGTGAAACTGTTCAAAAACAGCATTAAACAATGATATAAGTGTTCAGAGTTAAAAGAGAAAGAAATCAAGTTTCAACCATTTTGAACTGGAACACTGTATATGTAGATAATCATACGTTCAGATTTGCGCTCTGAGACACAGAAGGCAATGGGATAGATAAAATACATTGAACCACATAAGAATCATTAGGAGCATAAAAAAAACAATTTAGAGATTACACGTCCTCATTCCCGATAACTATACATGCAAAATGCAATTCTGTTTCCTAATTATTGCTACTTGGCAATAGGCCATCAGGTTTTTGTTTGATCATAAAATCCTGATAAAGAGAAAATAAATCTTACAGCAATATCTACAGAAGACCTCAAGGTTTCTCAGTATCAGAAAGCTAATATTGCCTACATTTATTTCAGCAACAATTAAAAATTCTTATGCTTTTTGTCTTTTGCTGAAGGAGGTTAGGAAAGTTTTTAGAAGTGTCACTTCAGTGACATGGGAATTATCACAGGTGCTCTGTCTGAAAAAAAAGAATCACCTCCCCACTTTTATTTAATCATTATTTATGCTACATGTAATTTATATATAAATGTATATATGTTGTGCTTATGTAGTCATACATAAGTTCCCTTTCTCATAAAGATGGAATTGATTTTTTTTATCCGTAACATTCCAAATAGGAGACATTCAGATGTGTTAGGAATGAAAGCAATAAGGCATAGTTTATATTTTCATGGGAAAAAAATCAAAACAGAACTGACGGAAATAATTTTGATAAACATTTGAAAAACAGAAACACACACTGGTAAACGTATGCTTCAAGAAGAACTGTGGGTACTGTTCTAGCAGACTGCCGCTGCAGGACTCTGACTCCAGGTGAGATCCTTTGGCTTTCATTGAGATGTCACTTATTCTTGCCTGTGCCCCAGCTCCAAAAACATTGTCAACAGGTGTAAAGCACGGGCAAGGTGCACCAATATGCAGAAAACATCTGGCATCTCTGGTGTGTTTTTTTCTGCCACACATCTCACTGGTTAAAAAACTCATGTGAACTGAAGGGGGAGCAGAATTAAAATTGCTGTCTCTTCCCAGAGGGATCTGAGCTTGCATCAGCCAGATCCCAGGTAAGACATCTGCAAAGTGCCCTGGGCAGAGCCAGCAGGCTGCTCTGGGCCAGCACTCCCTCAGCCCACCTGCAGGAACGGTGCAGTATAATAAAATATTCACTAGTACAGAGAGAGAATGAGCAGACAGGACTCCTGAGAAAAGTGATCTGGGCTTCAGTTCTTGTAGTTTAGAAGGCAAAAAAGAAAAAAAAAGTGGAAAAGTGGAGCAGGTGCAGGTCACAGACATATTTCCAGACTGATTACTGTGCACAGCTTCCATCCCTCTGTCCTGCTTATATGGGATCATTGCTTTTGATGGTCATTGCCTGAAGACACCAAGCACCTAAGCATGTCTTCTCCTAGGCCCCAAAGCCTACAGGCTCAAGCTGGTAAGGGCTGGGAAAAAAAGTCTTATGAGGAGCAGCTGAGGGGACTAGGATTGTTCAGTTTGAAGAAAAAGAGGTGCAGGGGAGACCTTATCACTCTCTGCAACTACCTGAAAGGAGGTTGTAGGATGGTGGTCTCCTCTCTCATGTAACAGGCAACAGAACGAGAGGAAATTGCCTCAAGTTGCACCAGGGGGGGTTGGATTGGATATTAGGAGACATTTCTTTGCTGAAATAGTGGTAAAGCATTGGAACAAGCTGCCCAGAGAAGTGATGGAGTCTCCATCCCTGGAGGCATTCAAAATGCATGTCGATATGGCACTTTGGGACGTGATTTTGTAGGCATGGTGTTGTTGGGTTGATGGTTGGACTTGATGATCTTAGAGGTCTTTTCTGACCTTAATGATTCCATGATTCAATGTTTTTAAGCTTTTGCATTTTCAGCAATATGCACTCAAATAGGAACCGAAATGGCTAACTGAAGGCCCAAAACATTACTCTGGTTTTAGAAAATGATGAAACTTCACTACTGCCATTTTTTTGTAAAGTCCCAAGCATTGGTCATGAGTTACATCCAGATTTCCACAAACACACAACACAGATACTCACACAGCAACCAGTCCCATCATCTACTACATCAGCATTACAGTACACCAGATGAAGAGCCCCACATCCTCAAACTTTCAAAGCAAAAAGCCACCTGCCTGAATTTTCAACAGTGCATTGCTAAAGTAAATTTCCAGTATCCAGGTTGGTGGCTCCAATTTCACAAATGCTGAGAATTCAGCAGTTCCCAAATAAAGTAAAATATACGTAGCATTCTTGAAGGTTTTATGATCATATTTGACCTTATATATACCAAGTCAAATATCGAAGAACTCTTAAACAGTGCCTTCTGGTATTAAAAGCTAGTCTGAAAACAGCTGGGCAAGTTCCTGAGATCAGTCTTATCAAGAGTGGAAAGATTTAAAGGCCTAGAAACCTTATGCAGTCCCAGACAGTATTACGTACAGTAGTG
Organism: Piaya cayana; assembly: GCA_013389865.1. Classification (NCBI taxonomy): domain Eukaryota; kingdom Metazoa; phylum Chordata; class Aves; order Cuculiformes; family Coccyzidae; genus Piaya; species Piaya cayana. The sequence goes on along the minus strand of WAAB01007225.1, from coordinate 147,698 downwards.
AAGTTTGGCATTCGATGCAAATTAATCTTCAGTTAATAAGATAGACATATAGATAACATTTTTGCCTGAGAAGAAGAGGTTAATTGTTTTAGACTGGCTTTGCAGAGCAATTGTCTTGTTATATGTCAATTATATATGCAATGGATACCCTTTTGCAATTTGATTTTTCTTCATTTCTGTGACTGTGATGTTGACATTTTCCGTATGTTGAAGGAAGATGAAAAATACCAGAATAAAAATCAGAAGAGGTGGGAAGTTGAGCTTGCTATGGTCCTGCACAGCACAAATGGGATCTTAACCTTGTAACAACTGCTGTTATCCAGTTCCTCTCCCTCACTTCTCATCATATGTAATCAAAAGGCTCTGGAATCAGCATTAGTTAAATCTTACATTCCTTTTACCTCAGGTGGATCCAAGAAAGTTTTAAGGAGAAGGCTATGCTTTTATATTTATTTCTACCTGACCCAGAGCTTCCTCTAAATCTGAAGAACATGAGAATAGTCCCTGGTAATTAAGGCACCAATATAAGAGGGGGCATATATTTGTCCCAGGTCTGCCCACTGAGCTGCAACTCCTCTGAAGACAATCTGAGACAACACCTTCCAACATGCCATTTGGAATACCTGAGTTCTAATCTCTGCTGTAAAGTAGAAAAGCAAATGCAAAGGAGCTGCGTCTCCAATATTCCCAGAGACCAGCCCAGTTTTGGGAAGAGGACATAGGCTTCTCAAATAATGAATCTGTTTGCTTTCATTAATTAAGTCTTAATCCAAAATAAAATATCTGTTTAAGAATGGGAAGAAAACAAAACAAGCAAACAAAAGAACCGAAGGAAGCAAAAATAAAACAAACCCCCCAGCTTTACTTTTGCATTTCTTCTCCTTCACTTCTTTTTCCCATTCCTCACAGCACAGCTTACTGATTACATGAAGACATTCCATGTGTATGGCTTTCTGCTGCTATTCAGCTCCCTGGACAAACTAAAAGCAGGAACTTAGTAAAGTTTCTTCTCCTCAGATTTCTTGTTTTCTGTGTTCAATAGAGGATGTGCTCTGTAAAACCTGCCTCTCAACATTGCCAGTGTACCTGTATGCTTTGGCGTTGTTCGCAGAGGACTTATACTCAGCAGAGAGTCTTAGGCACATCAGAGCACACACACCTTCTCCAATACAGAAACCCAGACTGGGGTTCGGCTGCCTGAATGCAGGTCCCCTCAGCCTCCTTTTCTCTAGGCTAAACAACCCCAGTTCCCTCAGCCACTTCTCAGAAGACTTGTGCATCACCTTCACCAGTTCCGTTGCCCTTTGTTGCTCCATCTGGACACACTGCAGCACCTCATTGTCTTTCTTGTACTGAAGGGCCCAAAACTAAACCAGGACTCAAGATGCAGCCTCACTAATACCGAGTACTGCTGGCCACACTTTCTGACACAAGCCAAGATGCCGTTTGCCTTCTTGGCCACATGGGCACACTGCTGACTCATATTCAACTGGCTGTTGACCAACCCCTCTGTGTCCTTCTCTGCCAGGCAGCTTTCCATCCACTCTTCCCTAAGCCTGTAGCTCTGCACAGGGTTGTGTCCCAAGTGCAGAACTCAGCATTACTCAGCACTACTAACCTGATCACCCTCTATGACAAAGTAACTCAGCTGCTGGATGAGAGAAAGGCTGTGGATGTGGTCTTCCTGGACTTCAGCAAAGCCTTTGACACAGTTTCTCACAGCATTCTGCTACAGAAACTGTCAGCCTCTGGCCTGGACAGGCACACACTCTCCTGGGTGGAAAACTGGTTGGATGGCC